>APFE030321997.1:15313-103953 GCA_000404065.3 Pinus taeda
CTAGAGCAGAGAAATAACTTTGACTAGGATGAATTATACCAACCTCTAACATTTCTGCAACCATACATTCAATTTCACTCTTTTGGGCATAGGGATATCTGTAAGGCCTGATGTTTGGAGGAACACTTCCTTGAATCAAATGAATAGAATGATCATGATCATGAATAGGTGGGAGGCCTCTGGGAGTCTCAAATACCTTGGAATGATTGTCCAAGAATTTTTGGAGATCTGGAGAAATATATGATTTCGATGTGGGAACCTCTAGCGAACATAATTGTGCAATTACACCTGTTTTTCTTTCTTTAGAATCTTTTTCATTCTGTTAGAGTTGATTATCTTTTCTGATTTCCCTATGATACCCAATAGTTCAACTTCCTTTCCTTCAGAAGAAAATTTCATGAAAAGTTCTTGAAAATTAAAAGCTATTGTACCCAAGGATTGTAGCCATTGAACTCCTAGTACAACATCAACACCACCCATTGGAATGGAAAGAATTGGGATATTCAATACATATTCTCCCATGGATAGCTTGGTATTATGGCACTTTCCAGAGAAATTTATGGTTCCTCCACTTCCAACAATCACTTGACACTCTAGTGCTAGATATTGGAAGCAATTCAATTCCTTAGCTATCTTATGATGAATAAAATTATGGGTACTACTCGAATCAAGCAACACTATTACCTTTTTATTCTTGATATGTCCATCTATATTGATAGTTTGAGGAGTGGTAATTCTTGCCAATGCATTACAAGATATGTTCGGATTCATTTCTTATTTCTCGACGTGATCTTTCACTTCTTGAACCTTTTTCTTCTCGGGATGTCCTTCTATGTTGAGAGTTTGAGGAGTCGTAATTATTTCCAATGCTTTACAAGATATGGTCGGATTCATTTCTTCTTTCTCTGGGGTTGGTTCCTGGTGTATATCCTCTTATATTGATGTTTCTTGATCCTTTTCTTCCTCCTCTTCACAATCTATGTAAAATAATTTATTCTCAGCACACTTATGACCTTTAGTGTATTTGCTATCACAAATGTAACAAAGACCTTTTTCTCTTTTTTCTTCCAATTGTTGTGGTGTAAACCCTTGTAGGTTGTGGAAGGCTAGCATCAAAAACACTTCCATATTTATAGTTGTGAGTGGTAGGATTCCTTGTTTCCACAATCTTACTTTCAATTTTTCTTGCCAACCTGAATGCCTTCACCAATCAATCAGGCTCCCCAAGACGAACCTCATGTTGAATGTTATCCTTTAAATTCCCTATGAAGACATCAATCCTTTACTTCTTTGGAATATCATATACCCTTATATTCATTTTTTGGAATTCCTCAATGCACTCTAGCATTGAAACCTTTTGTTTGAGATTTATCAATTGGCTAAAGAATGTGTTACTCATTGTATCCTCATAATGTGCTATAATTTCTTCCATGAAAATTTACCAAGTGACAAGTGCTTTATGAGAACAAAGCCCTTTATACCATAAAAATTGATTTGGTTCTAAATATAAATATGCAATATGTACCTTTTGTAACATTTGCACCTCATGTAGATCGATATTGCTCCATTTGTAGTATCCAATTTACCGGATCTTTGCCATCAAACTTCCTCATATCGCTTTTTCTTGATTTTAGGAGCTCAATATTGAATATTCTATATCTCTATCATTTTAGCTCTCCAAGATCTGAAATTACATCCTATGGTAGCCCTCTAAGTGCTCTTTCGAACCCCACAAGTCTGATCAAGATTGGATTCTTCAAGGAAGCATTATGCCCAATCTCCCGCAATGACCTAATTATCGACTAGTTCAGTAGAGCGAACTTGTATGATGTGCCACGTCTCACTGTTTCGACCTTATGTTCTGAAACTGGTACCCAAAAAATTACAATTCGTCTCCTTTCTATCACTTTTATGAAATTTGAATCATATGCTCCGAGAGAGAGTTATGACGATTTTCCGAAGGTCACCTGCTTGGGATGTAATTCAGGATCCTACAGAAACCCTACATATCTTGGACTGTATCTCCAAAAATATAGAAAAACAAGATCTGAAATTCGGGCACTAGCTTCACCAAGTTTTTAGCTCAAATTTGTTTGAATTTCAGAGTCTGAGACTTCGTAGAAAATTAATTATAGTGAAAATTCCACGATGGCCTGTTTGAGATTGAATTTTGGAGCTTGCAAAAACCCTAACTTCCTCAAATCTGACCTCCGCAAATATAGCGAGACACGATCTGAAATTTGGAGCAGAGTTTTAGCGCGCTCTCTTCTAAAATGGGTTTTTTTTGTTAGCTTCTGAAACATCGCAAAAAAAAAATTATAGCAAAAATTCCACAATGACCTGTTTGGAGTAGCGAAACCCTAGAATCCAAAGCTCTAATACCAAATGTTATGAAACCAGCTCACAAAAATATAGAAAAGATAGATCAACACCTTAGAAATAAGCCTCTTCGAGAGGGAAACCTCTTTTACATTACATAAATAAACAATTCTTGGATGATACAAATGATAAGGCCTCCTTTCTATATATAGGAGTCTAAGGGCTAATAATATAATCAAAGTCGACATAACAATAATAATGTAAGGGCATAATAATAACAATAGTGGGCTTCTATGGGGCAATATAAAAACAATATGGGGACTACATGGGCACAACAATATAATAAGGGGGTTGTACTAATAACAGTAAGGGGTTACACTAGTAGTATAGGGACCTAATAGTGTTGGACCCACCAACAAGTCAAGGGGATCTCCCCGGTAAGAAGTCCCAATTAGACCTCAGACCATTTGGTGTAGGAGTCCGAGTAGTGGGTCGTAAGGTAATGCCTTGACCACAAGTTCGCACAGAGGCAAGTAAGATAACTCTTTCAGTAGCAAGGGTGTGACTGCTGCAATGAGTTAAGGAAGATGTATGAGAGGTTCTAACACATAAGGGGGAAGATAAGGGTGAAGGTGAGTTCTAGGTTGAAAGGGATCAGTCCCAACTCGGCTAGGGACACACAACACAAAAGGACATACACAGCTTCCGGTGGAGCAATCCACTCAGATGTGGTAGTCACAACATACAAGGTAAGATAACACGTAGAGCACTGATGGATCAGTCTGAGCAAGTGCAACGGTTGTTACAGCAAGGTTCATGTAAAAGGTTTGTCTAGTGTCCGACAGAGCAGTCGACACAGATGGTGAGAGCATTAACAGCATATACAACACATTTTCAACAAGATTCATCTTATTTCATGTGAATGAGTTCATACATAAATACGTAAGTTTAACAACATCTATCATTAATGCAACCAGAGCAGTCCAACTACAATAACAACATATGCATGAAAATGTTTTGCCTCTTATTATATAAAGTGTAAGTTCCAATCATACAATACATCCAAGTAAACATGCTAGCCCCATCAGTGAAACGTTACAGCCACATCCGCCTGCTCCTCCAAAGAGATGTACTAGCTCTTTGTAGTGGAGAAGCCAAGGTGCATTACAATACTGCCCAAGATTTCTTCAAGATAGTCTTAATAGAAGCTCGCTAACCAAAAGCCTATACAATGACTTATGAGGGACTATTTATGGCAAAGGGTGGGATGAACCTTGACACCCTTTGTGACCATTCAACTCTCTCATGACTCTTCACCTACTCTATGACTGTTACATTTACTATTGAGACTTGACTTACACTTGACATGACTCAACATTACAATGCACATGTACCCATGTGAACAATGCCTTGAACAAGCCAAACTAGACATCATTCTGACTTAGACAACCATAGAAGTCCAACTGTTCGACATCCTCATGTTGATCAACAGTAACATATTGATGCCAAGATTGGTAGTCCTTGATCGTGTCTGTGTGTTCCTCTGTGACAATTGTCTGAAACCTAAACCCTGCCTCCATAGCATATGGGTACACTGCTCAGGCTCCTCTGTCCAACTCGTCTAAGATCATGTGCATCATTGTCTTCAATGTGGTTGGACCAACAACATACTTGCACATGATGTCTCTATTGATAGGAAAGTCTGGGCTGGTGGTGGTGCACATCAACTCGTCGAAGTATGATTCAAGCTCCTGATGGACCTACTTCTTTGTCTTAGCCTAGGTGAGAGTCCCAAGTGATGGGATCACATGAGTGTGCACTATAACACCCATGCTCTTGAATACTCGTGCATGGGAATCCTGTATGCCAGTGATGAGTTACGGTAAGTCTTCATAGTTTTGGATCTGACTCCAGATATGTGCTTGCAACTCGACCGCATTGGCCCTCATCATCTTTGGCAAGTGAAGCAGGGCTCCCTTGTACTTCATCTTCCATGCTTGCATGTTATCAATAGCATCATGTATGTTCTTCAAGATGTGTGCTCTTCTCGCACATCACTGCTACTATCTATGGAGATGGACAACTGCTTGGTGCATGGTACCAAAATTGGAGTACAATGCTCACATAATTGTATCAAGGCACAATACTTCATCTAGTATTATCTTCTTCAGTTCAGCTCAGGCGAACACTGTCACCAAGTCCCCTCCTTGCTTGGCTACCTGTAGTTCCTTTGCCATTCGCTTATTCTCAGCTATGAGGAAATGAACACTTGAGCTAGTGGCTTGAGCATACACTCTAGTTGCATCGGCCAAAGCAGCTGGATCCTTGTGCAAATCAGTCATGATCACTTATTCTTCAACTTGCACAGGGGATGTTTAGTCGTCCGGAGTCAGTACTCTCTGAGACTGCACAACTTCGTGATGAGATTCATTAAAGGAGATGTTATGCAGCTCTGCTTCCAGCTGACCACCAAGGATCTCAGTGCCTCCTTGGTCGATTGAGACTTCCTCATCCTCTGGATGCAATGAAGCAGGTGAGTCGACCTCTTTGTGGTGAGGCATGAGATTGGTGTCATGTTCCAACTCCTGTTGCTCCACGTTTGCATCCAACTATTCAAGCACCTATTCTATCTCATGAGCAAAGTCTTGCCCCTGCGATGGTTCACCCTGTTCACCTGATGCCAGCTATTTAGATGAATCAACTACTTGTACGAGCACTACTTTGTCTGTCTACACATGATGCACCCCTACTATATCTGTTGTTGTTGCGCTTCTTTCTCCTATTGGCACAACTCTTTTTCTTCCTTGAGTTTCTCCCTTAGCTCTTGCAACTCCTTCTCTGCTTATTCCATTCTCTTCTTATTCCTCTACCTTCGCGTGATTCTCTTGTTGCGTTGTTGCCTCTTTGCCCAAATAGCCATAGCTACTTGTTCCACAAGTGGATCTGCTCGAAACTTGTAGCTTTTCTCATCCTCAATGCGGTCAACAATCATCCTCTTCCCTTTGTCACACATAGGTATGCTTGGCTTTGAAACCTCTATTGTTTCTTCTACTGTTGGTGCTCTCCATGATGCTTCTTTGCTAACCACTCTACAGTGAAGCCGACCTGTTCATTGGTTCCGAAAGAATTCTAGCAATACCTCCATGACTCTTCCTCGGCCCAATGAAATGCCCCATGGATCCAAATGCACTGAACTCTCATGTAGTGATCCTTCACAATGCAATTTGGGTCATACGAGTTAAAGCTTCAAAGGTCGAACGAGTGCTTCTTCATATGTTTTACTTCGACATCCGCTTGCTTGATACTCCATATCTCCTATAACCCAATCTGCAATGAAAGCGTGGGCCAAGGTGCCTTCTTCTTCTGCTGCAGTCTAGCTATCAATCTTGCTGAGATATGATACACCACTTCCTGCATGAAAAATACGTCCAAGGAAAACTTTGGCAGAACATGCAGAGGCTTCTTTGCACTGAAAATTTGGATGAAAGTGCTAGATGGTGAGGCATGCCAATTTGGAATGCCTAATAATGTCTACATTGCTTCCTTTGACATGCAGGGTGGATCTTGTTCAAATATCAACCTTTACACTGGGGTGACGAAATGGTCAGACATCTCTATGATTACTCTCCTGAAGTTGCGTTCAGAGAACAACTTGAAATATGTGTTCACAAAAGTCTCCGTCGGTGACCATGCCCATTCCAAGCCCGTGAACTCATGTTGAGCATAGACTGCATCTAGGATATAGGCAGACATATAAATATATGCATGCATACCCTCGGGTGACTGTCGAGCCTTTTTGACTTGTTCCTTCAGCTAATGAGCTAGTATGCCGGACCAGTTGCATGCTCTTCCTTCTCTAGACAGTTGGTCCAATGCGATCACCCAACTCTGAGGAAAGGTTTCAATGCTTTCTTGGCCACTCATTCAACATGCTAATATGACCAAGTATTGGTATGCCTTCATCAATATCTTTGTCTTGTATATCTAGTTGTGTCTCATCCTGAAACGAGCTGGCTCCTTTACCCAATCCTTCAAAATATCTCTAGACTTATCTCTGCTACTGGGCAAGCTAAATGGAGGACTCATGACATTCACGGGCTCTGACATCTGATACATCTCATCATAATCTCATGCCCAGAAGGTTGCAAGCTTCATCCCACTGAAACTGCTCAAGGTCATTATCTCGGGGTCAGTGTGAGAGACGATCCAGTGAATCATGTTCGCGCATGGGAACGCGGGGTATCTGCATCCAATACGATACAAGCCCGACTTGTGAATGTTCATGTACACTTGGCTGTCTTTGACGTCTTCCCCAAAAGTTCCTTCAAATGTTTCATTAACCTCTTGCCACTTCAGTTTCATGTCCTTGTCTATATACAACTTTGTATCTTCATAAATCGGCGGACTAGAGGACGCCTACTCAAATGTTGTTCCAACTGCAACTCCATCGGTGTCCTACGATCCTGTTCTCTTGGAAGCCATTGGGATATATGAAAACCTAAAAGATCTAGAAACAAGCAGCATGCATGGCAAGAAATATGTCAGTGGAAACAAAGAAAATCCAGGGAAGGACACAACACATACCTGGGAAACTGATGAGCAAGATTGCGCAAATTTTATTATGAGGCTGGGTGAATGGCTACTAGAACTGCATAAAAGGCAGTCTAGGCTATCTAGGAGGCAGGACTGGATACTGGATTTGTGAAATGTGCAATCCAGTCAGGCACCTGGCTACTGGAATTACGCAATGCATAATTCCAGTTGGGAAGGATTGCTAGCCCAAGGACAGATTTGTGCAATTTCTTGGGCCAAGCAGCCAATGTCCTCCAGAAATGCTCAAAGTAGTCTTGGAGGCTAGTGCTAGGAAAGAATGCACATTTCTAGGGAGGAAGGTGAGCTTTCCTTCCCCAGATTACGTAATGCAGCCTTCGTGAAGGCAGAGCCCGGGCCAAGGTTCGCCCAACTCGCTGACGGGAAACTAAAATCAACTAAGACGGTAAATTCATGGCGACACTAAGTGATAGCATAAGTTATTGAAATTGCATGCAAAGGATGAATGAAAGATTCAGCAAACAGATCAACATGCATGTGGGTGAGGCATTTTTCCGGTTGGGTGAACGTTTGTGAAAAATAATTTCATGTGTCTGACAGTAGTGAGATGGCAACGAAAACTGAAACAGAGCATTCAAATAAATAAAGCAAACAACACTCACACAACAAAATACATAAAAAGTGATAGAAATGCTAAAAAAGTCAAGCTGAGGCCACTTACCTATGAATAGCTTAGCCGGATGTGTCAAAGGGTCCTGGATGTCCTGTGGGATGTTAGAGCTCCAACATTGATGTGAATGAATGAGCTCTGATGTGTCAAATAAATGTTTCATCTCATGACGTGCATGCCACAAATCTAGGAAAACACGACACTTGGAGGGAAACTTTTTAAAACAACTTTGCATGTAACCCCTGACTGCTAAAAATAGCTCCTTGAATCATGGGATTCCTTTTGCATGTTGTCTCTTGCTATTCCAGGAAGAGAAATTCATACATGCATGCAAGTCAAGTTTCCTTGGTCCCGAGTGGAACTGGTCAACCAGACTGTTCATGCATGGAGTTGCTCAACTACTTGGGAAAAATGTGCATTCATGGCTGGGAGATGGGCTAACTGGCCAGGAGGATTATGCAATTTTTGGGTAGAGTAGCTAACTGTTGCCCAGATTTGTGCAAATCCTGGGCTGAACAGCCCTACTAGGGAAATTTGCACAAATCCTGCTTGGTGTGTTGGCTGGCAGGATTATGCAATCCTGGAGCCCAGTAGGCTTCCAGAGAGGATTGCATAATTTCTAGAAGGAAGACTGGTTGCCCTCCAGAAATGCACAATTTTCAAGGGGAAGTTGCTCAGCCTACATCTGGACCACGTCCGAATGAACAACTTGTGAGGGGAATGGACAGACTCTCATCGACAAGCTACCTTTGTGTGAGGAAAACACTGAAGCTTGAGTACTTGATGAAGTAAGAAAATGTGTTGTGAAAGGTTGGTAGGGAGGCTCCAAAATAAGCTAAGGCAAAATTTTGGAGGGTGGTTGTAGCCGCTACAACAACTTCTTATCCTAGAGGACAATGGGGCTTGTCCACTCAGCTTCATCACCCAGAAATATAAGGCTAGAAACTAATATTTTATCAATTTCCTTCTTTACCTTCTCGTTAACTCGTGGATTCAACCTATATAATCGATGCTTACTTAGTTTCACAGTGGGATTAAATGTGATTTTCATTTATCCTGAGTTCCCTTTAATCCCCTTTAATGCTGAGATGGAACAGGGAAATAAATCCTCATATTCTTTAAGCAAGTCAAATATTTCCCGAGTGGTTTGGTCATCCCAATAATCTCCAAATGATCTGAATGGAAAAGAACATCAACCCACGATATTCATCCACCCATGTTATTCATCCACCCATGGAATTTACCCATGGTATTGTAACTGGAATCCACCCATGGCATTTATCCACCCATGGTATTGTAAGTGACATCCACCCATGGTATTCATTCACCCATGGTATTTACCCTTGGTATTGTGACATCCACCCATGGTATTCATTCACCCAAGGAATTGACCCATGGTATTGTGACATCCACTCATGGAATTGACACATGGTATTGTGACATCCACCAATGGTATTCATTCACCCATGGAATTGACCCGTGGTATTGTAACTAAAAAATATTATAAGTAACCAATCGCATTTTGTAAAAGGACAGATTGTCCACCACAATGTAGTCCTTACAATTATTATCTATTTTTATAGAAAATTTATTTTTGGTTTTATTTATTGTGTGTCTTTTATTTTCTTTCTAGCATGCAGTTCTTAGATCTGGGGGCTCCCACATAAGATCCTTTCATCTTTTAGATCTTAGCCCCCCCAAACCCCCCCCCCAACATCCGTATCAGGGGTATCAGAGCAAGTTACGATTCCATGGGAATGAGGGTTTCATGCATATTTTAGTTTCAAATTTTTGCAGCAATATTTAACAAACTTCAGGCATGCACTACGACCTCCACAGACCACTTTCTTGGGCCAAGAAGGAAGAATTTTTCTTTTTTCATTTTTTTGCAGGATTTTATTTTGGGCGACGAGTTTGCAGATCAGATCTGGAAAATTTGGTGCAATATTTACAAATCCAAATAAAAATTTTGGATTCCTTACGAAAAATACCAAAATTCAAAAAAATTATCGGTCGAATCAGAGTCTGGATGAGTGAGATATCGTTGATTTAAAATCGGCTATGTTGCATAAATGTTTCTGATGACAATTCGTGGACGATAGCTCTCCTATATGTATATATTTTTTTAATTTTGGTGCATAATTTAAAAAAAGGTGATTGTATATTGAGCTCCTCTCGAAAAATTTCTCAATTTCAAAAAAAAAATGGGTCGAATTGGAGTTCCGATGTGAGAGATATCGCTGATTTAAAATCATCTATTTTTTCAGAACTTTTATGACGACGGAAAAGTTGCAGCACAAATATGAGATTCTATAGTGTCTAGATAAGGATTTCCAATTGATGGGAAGATGCAAAATGGTCCTTCTACTTCCAAAAATAGGTTATAATAAATATTCTGAATTATATTGACCGAGTTATGTCCATTTTAATTTTGGAGAAGCATTCGGAGCGGGTTCTCATTGGAGACATGCTCTTCCACCCCACTTTAGTAGACACCTGCTTCACATTCATTATTTTTAGCATAACAGCATTCGACTTGGATTATTTGGAGACATGCCCTCCCACCCCAAGCTATGTAGGCACCTGCTACTTCATCAACAACCAACATCATGGTTATGGGTCAACCACACAAAATCCTTGTCATTGAAGTCCATTTGCTAGGTCGCACACTGTTAGTATCACAATTGGTCACAAGAATTACAGGGTATATCTATCCTCAGATATTCGTTTGTCATGGTTATGGGTCATTCAGAAACCCACGCTTCATCGAGGTACATTTTCTAAGCCGCACTCTGTCAGTATCACAGTTGGTCACAAGCATTACAGGGTATCTCTATCCTCGGATCTTCGTTCATCATGATTATGGGTCATCCACAAACCCACACTTCATCGAAGTCCATTTGCTAGGCCGCACACTATCAATATCACAGTTCGTCACAAGAATTACAAGGTATCTCTATCCTCGGATCTTCATTCATCATGGTTATGGGTTAACCACATAAAACCCTTCTCTTCAATGGCTCTTCATATTCAACAAAGGCTTCACAAGAGGGAACTTCACATAATGGGGACCATTGCTTCTTAAGGAGGAAGAAATGATCTGAATGGAAAATGGCATCAACCCATGGTATTCATCCACCCATGGTATTGTAAGTGGCATCCACCCATGGTATTGTAAGTG
This sequence comes from Pinus taeda, assembly GCA_000404065.3. NCBI lineage: Eukaryota > Viridiplantae > Streptophyta > Pinopsida > Pinales > Pinaceae > Pinus > Pinus taeda. The sequence goes on from APFE030321997.1 coordinate 26,035, forward strand.
ACATTCACCCATGGTATTCATTCACCCATGGTATTTGCCCATGGCATTGTGACATCCACCCATGGTATTCATTCACCCATGGAATTGACACGTGGTATTGTGACATCCACCCATGGTATTCATTCACCCATGGAATTTACCCGTGGTATTGTAACTGAAAAATACTATAAGTAACCAGTCGCATATTGTAAAAGGACAGATTGTCCACCACAATATAGTCTTTACAATAATTATATGTTTTGATAAAAAAATTCTTTGTGGTTTTATTTACTGTGTGTTCTGTCATTTTCTTCCTAGCATTGCAATTCTTTAGATCTTGGGGGCCTCCCCCACAAGATCCATTTCAATCTTTTAGATCTTGGCCCCCCCCCCCCCCCCCCCCCCCCCCGCCCCAATGATTTGGTCTCCAATGGAAGCAAGCTTCAGTTTCTCTTCTTTCCAATATTCATGTTTTTCAACTTAAGAGGTTGTAGATGTGGAGCATCATCTATGGGATCCTCCTTTATTTTCCATTCCCCTTCAAACTCTTTAAATGAAAAGTGCCACATCTCCTCCAAGTCATCATCTGGATCTCTATTACTTTATTTCAAACCACAGCTTCATGGAACCTCAATTCATATTGATGAGAAAAATATCCATACCTTTTACATTCTTCTAAAGTGTCCCCACCTAAAAACAATACTCCTCTGATAGCTCGAAGGGTTTGTGTTATCTTTTCATCATCATCATAAAAGGAAAATTCTCTACAGAACTGAGAAAACAACACATTCCAATTTCTGGTTTTGCGTTTCAACTCCGCCTGCAAGTATCAAGCTTGCGGGATATTTCTGAAGTAATGGTTAAATATATGTAGCCATATTTCAACTGTCAGGCCATCATCCTACCATATAGAAAATTAATTCTTAACATGCTCTTGCAGGCAAGTATGACCATCATAAGTGGGGACTTTTCTTAGAAGCTCATTCAGAGGAAGAAACCAATAAATCAAAACAACCTTAGTTGTGCTTCAATCTTGAAGCTGATCCCGATGGGCTTCCCACCATCTTGTGGGGATTTCTTGCAAAGAAAAATTCAGTAAAGGAATAATTTGACTCTCTTCTATACAAGAATCAATTTCTTTAATAAAATTGACAACATAGTTAGTACCATTGAAAATAGGATACTCATGTACCTCAATACCAATCCAACGAACACATCAAACAATGGCACAATGTCAAGAATGAAGTTCATGAGCACCTTGTTTCTAATCTTCCATCACAGCCTCATAGCCAACCTCAGTACTTTCAATACTCTACCAACTAATAGATCCGACAGTTGTGGGGTTAATATAATATTCTCGCCTCCCAACGATCAGTTGATATAGTTGATATAAAAAATTAGGTGACTCAACATCATCCACCAATTCAGTAAATCCTGGGCCTTGATAAGGATCAAGAGGTTGTATAACACGCTTCCCATCTACTTCAAAAGTCATGCATCCTGCTTCAAATCAATGACTTCATAATTCCAAAAACCCAGTCAATACCCATAAAGACAAATATGGATTTTTATCCCCAATAATATCAATAACTTCAAAATATGCATAAGTTTTGACACCGACATTATCAACTTCGACATCCTCTAATCTGCTAGCAGGAAGAATAAAATATTGATTTTCCATCCGTAGCTAAATATGGGAAAAGATTAAATTGTGTTTTTCGAGAGCTTCCCAGGTTTTTATTGGAAGAATATTGACATCAAAGCCCAAATCCAACATAAAATCCTTAAGTTGAAAACCTGCAATCTGAGCATCCACCTGAAACTTCCTTCTAGTTCACTTATTTTTCCTCCATACCCACCTAGTGTCACTCAAGTAAATTTACAGAAATTGGTTCTTCAGAAAACATATCATCCTTAAAAATAGTCTTTATCCTTTTCTGCAATTGATCAACGAGTTGTTCATCATTCATAATTTGTAGAAATAGCTTAAACCAATCCATTATTGGTTGGGAAGGTTCTACAAAATGTTTCTCCTCACGGACCTTTACTTCCTCCTGTTGTTCATCACGAGATCCTTGCGAGGAAATCAACTCACAGAAAAGTTCAACTACATCCCTATAGTACTCCTTGTGATGATTTGAATCATAAGACTTCTTTGGAGATGTGGGTCTTATAATGGTTGGTTGATCGATATTTTCAATATCAACTCCAGTCTTCTTCCCTCCTCTTGTAACAACCTTGCTATTGGGTTACACTATAGGACTAGAATATCGAGGGTCTATGCAGATTAAGTTAGTTCCTTTAGCCCAGTTTCGCTCCTCCCACCGAGCAATAAGTTTACCAAAATCTTTACTTGCATGATTATTCACCTGATAGTATGAACACCAAGGTCTTCATGCCATAGGGACTTCTCTCACAACATGGCCTTCCTGGTCACAATTATAAAAACTAATCAAGCCTCTTCTGCTTGTCCTTCTCCCCTTATAGCCTCCCCTCCTCATCCTTGAGGAGTATCATTAATACGAAAGGTTGAACAATCAAGGAGGTCACCTAAAGCATCCAAGGATTGACATTGATCCATATGATGATTGGGTGATTCACAAAACTCACAAAATAAGTTATTGGGAATAGTCAAGTACTTCTATAGAATAGGACAAAGGAGAGGTAAATGATCAAAACTTTGACAAATCTCACATAATCATTAACATACTACCTTGTCGATTTGGAAATTACTGGAATTGAATATGGACTGAAAAAAAGAAGAGAAGATAAAATTTTCATAATTCCAGGGGATTATGCTGGAGGGGATCCCATAGGAGTACTAGACGACCCTGGTCCCCTTAGTCGCGAGTATTCTGTAACATGATGTCCTTCAACCTAATAGTGAGTACACCAAACATGAGGTATCGCAAGCCATAAAGGTGCAAGATGTTTCAATTTGTCTGTCAAGGTATCAATCTGATTCTAGAGGCCAATAATAGTAGCAGTTGTTAAAGAACCACCAATTCTACAATCCTGTGGATAACCAACCATAGCCTCTATCTGCATCGCTTATTCCAAGGCATATTGAAGTGTATCAATATTGTGCTAAGACAACATAATGCGAGTCATTGGTAACAAAGCCTTGATGAAGCAATCTCTCTAATGATGCACATCAATAGGATAAAACAACTTTTGATAACATATTTAAAATGTTTCATACATTGCCAAGAAGATTCTCCCTACCATTGGTGAATATCCAATAATTCCGCCAATCCTTATTGATTTGAATAAGGTGACTTAAATCCTTGAACAAATTCTTGTTTAACCAGATCTACACTAGCATTGGGGTTAACATTGATCCATTTTATAAACCAACACAATGCTCTATCCCAAAACATAGTTTGAAATTCAATAAGCTTGGTTGCATTGGAAGTCTAATGAGCTCTCCACACAAATTCACATAAATACTAGTTTTGTTCAACATGTTCACCCCCCCTTCCTGCAAATTTTGGGTATCTAGTAAGCGAGTTGGCTGTGAATCCATCCATAGTTGATTGTCCTAAAGAAACAAGTATAAATTCTTGGGAACCTGGTTGAGAACAACTATCTAAACTTGGTTGACTAACACCAGTAGAACTACCTTTACCCTTAGAAAATAGCTGAACTTTAATAAACTTTTGTACCATTGAAAAGAGAAGATCAAGAATTTGATATGGCACCAAGGGAAGGTTAGGGAGAGGAGGATTCGTGCTTCTATATTGTGGGATTTTATATTCTAGTACTAAATCATCCTCAAAGAAAAGATGCCTCATTGCAAAATGCAGATCATCACCTACTAGTGTATGCTCATCTAGTAACACAATGGGTTTGACAGTTGGCTCAGGAATTCGAAATCCTTTTGATTCTTCATATAGTTTAGCAAACCCTTCTAAACTCTTTGCTTCACTTTAACTGGCATGTCCATTTTTTCCAGGAGAGTAACCTTCTTCCTCATTTCTTTTCCACAACTCCGGAGTCTCCATTTCCTTATTTCGGATTGCCAAAATTCTTACAATATTGCTTATGTGTTACAATTCCACTCTTCTAACCCTAACTTCCTTTATCGCCACTCTTCCACTATTCTTACCCTCCACAATGCTCTGAAATATCTCACCTTCCACAAATCTTCTCGATTCATGATAATAGATCCTTCATTCTCCCACATCTGCACGACATTCCCCTCCTCTAATCCATTCCCCTAGTACTAAAATTTTAAGTTTCCATTTGATCTTATGGAAACACCCACAATATGTCCTCAACCAACAATATTTTAACCCAAAGAGGAATCTCCTTCAAAAGTCTTCCCCTTATCCCAAACTTGAATATGGCTTCTGCACGAGAGAATGACTGGTGCTTCTCAGTTGCAAATTCAATAATGTAGCTCTCAAGAGTTGTGTTAAGCCAAAATTAAACAACTCTTGCTAGATCTATATCTAACCAATTAGGATCAACAAGATCAACTATAGTCCAAGTTCTACATAATCTTGGATGTATCTTAATACTCAATTTATGGTTAAGCCGACTCAACCAGTTTTCTAATTCCTTAGAAAACTTGCACCAAAATATCTCGTATTGGTCACAATAAGGCTCAACATACAAAATCTCTTATTTTACCCAATCTAGATCATTTTGTCTCAATTCTTCCTGCTACAAAATAAAATATTCAGCTCTCTCATGCCACCTTTTTTGGACCTCCTGACGAATACCCCTTGGTCGCATGACCTAGATCCCCTTAAGAAACTCGAGGGCCCACCAACAAAACCATTTTTTGGTGTAAAAGTTTAAATTAAGTTTGACCCAGTTTTTTCCTAGGGTTCCAACAAAAGTCTCCACATAGTCTAGGACTTCGTCGACATTTTCACTCCCTTGGATCAAAGGAGAATCTCACCCGAGGCGAGCCAGAACAAATAGAAAGGTATAAGGGATCTAGATTTAGTTATCTAATCATCTTGCGCAACCATTGGTGCATTCATTCACATTTATTTAACTCAAGCATTTAACAGAAAATAGACATAAGTATAAAATTTTAAAAGGAGGCACAAAATACACAAACAAATAACAAAACTCCCATTCTCCTTTTATTATTAAAACAAAAAAGCCTGATTATAACAACATTTATCCATTACAACTTGTGGCACATCACATGCTTGTCTACATATAACATAATTCAGAACAAGTGTCAAAATAGAACATTACATATCCCGCTCTGCCCATAAGAAGTCTTTCACAGTTCAGACCCCAAACATTACAACAAAACTAAACTTGCAAAACAATATAGTCTTTATAGTACTGTCTAAACCTGCAGTACAATCTAAACTTTATGGCACCATCTAAACTTCACAAAGTTGTTTAAACTTGTTTTTCGCTGCTCTTTATCTTTTTTTATAGCCACGCTCACTTGATTTAGTCTTCGGTTCCTCACTCGCTTGATCTACCATTTGCCAATACCTAGGGCCATTACCTTGGTTCTCTATTCACTGTATCAAAATCGGCTCATGGTTCTTCATTACACACCCTTATTTTCCACTGTACAAGTTCCAAAACAAATATTTCCCTGCCACCTTTCTTTTTTGGTGGTCTTCTTCCAACATATTTAACCAAAATGTCCTTCACAATTCTTATTTATTCAAAAAATAAGGACCTAACAAGCATCAACATTACAATGTTTAGGGTATCATGTTCACTCTTTTTCTCTCTATATATATAAATATATTCTTTTTTATTTAGGATTTTTTAATCCATTTTTAATTCCTCTCTTTTGTTAGCAAATCAATCACGGGTCAACACCCATCCCCTCTATTCTAGGTTATTGTGTTAGGAATTCTATTAGTTAGGGTTAAGATGCTCCTTTTTTTTCGTGAAATGCATATTTTCCTTATTGTGGTTGAAGGTTGTGAACTAATGGGCTAAATCGTATTCTTTGCCATTTTCATATTTTGGTGAAAATATTTCGATCTATGTAATAGAAATGGATACTTGAGCCTTCTTTATTTGTGGGAAACATGAGCCCTTAGAGCCAAACACTTTCAAGTTTGATACAATTAAATTATTTCATGTTCCTATCGAATTTGTATCAAATGATCTTTCGTTCCTTTCTTTCATATAAAAGAAGGGAAAGGTAGGAATAACATGATTGAACCACGACATTTGTACCCAAAATAAACACGCTACCAGCTGCGCTACATCCCTTCTAATTATTTTCTTCACAATAATCGATTCAATCATATAAAAACACCCAATTCATTAGGATCTTCATATTAGTTTAGATTTTTCTTAAAAAGACAGTTAGAGAGATAGAAAATTTCTATACAATATCTGATGCAATATAAATCCTATTAGAACCCAATGTTCTTTCTAGGAAAACGATTTCTTTGAGATCCATTCCTATTTCTAGAGCAATGCCTTGTGTTTTCACTTCAATTTTTTTGCATTTTCCCCTTTGTTTTTTCTTTTCACATCTTAATTTCGATCCATTTCACATAGGTGTAATCACTAAAGTAAAATGTATGGTACATTCATGTGACAATATTTAGTACGTCGTAATAGAATCATGTATTTGATTTGTGTATCAATTTCATCTCAATAGAGAAAATAGGTTTTCTGTAATTCAGCTGAAAATGGACTTACTTTAGGATATATATCTCTTTTTGTCTAGGGAAGGGAGAAGAGATCACAAAAATCAACATTAGGGGAATTTTCAGGTCTAAAATGGGCCTCCTAGTAAAAATGTACAACAAAAATAAAATTTATAACAACCAATAGGATTTAAGATGATGATGTCAATTATGGGGGATGATTCACCATTTTTGGAGTAAAAAGGTAAAAGGATTAAAAAATAATAAAACTATTTTTCCAACTCATATTTTCAACTTATCTTCCTATGTGTTTACTCAAATTTTGACTGGAAACACTCGTTGGATGCAGAATTTGATTCCTCATCTGAGGAGTACCCATGTTGCATACTTTCAATGGAACTTGCTACACGACAAATGAGAAATACATGAAAAATTCATGTATTTCTCATTTGTCGTGTAGCAAGTTCCATTGAAAGTATGCAACATGGGTACTCCTCGGATGAGGAATCAAATTCTGCATCCAATGAGTGTTTCCACTCGAAATTTGAGTAAACACATAGGGAGATAAGTTGCAAATACGAATTGAAAAAATAAGTTTTTATTTGTTCCCTCACATTAGGGGAATTTTGAGGTCTAAAATGGGCCTCATAAGGAAATTATAAAATAATAGTGGAAATAATAAAATAATATTAGATTACATCATCAAATTTTAGAGGGGAAAAAGAAAAAACTATTTTTTCAACTCATATTTTCAACTTATCTTCCTATGGGTTTACTCAAATTTCAAGCGGAAACACTCGTTGGATGAAAACTTGATTCCTCATCATAGGAGTACCCATGTTGCATACTTTTGATGGACCCTACTACACAAAAAAATGAGAAATACATGAAAAACGTGATTACAATCACGATTTTTCATGTATTTCTCATTTTTCTTATAGCAAGGTCCATCAAAAGTATGCAACATGGGTACTCCTTGGATGAGGAATTCAATTTTTCATCCAACGAGTACTCCTGCTGGAAATGTAAGTACAACTTTAAGGAGATAAGTTAACAATATGAGTTGAAAAAGTAGTTTTATTGTTTTATTATTTTTATTAGTTTTTATTATTTTTACTTTTTTACTCCAAAAATGGTCAATCATCCCCCATGGTTGACATCATCATCTTGAATCTTATTGGTTCTTCTAATGTTTATTTTGGATGTACATTTTTCTTAGGAGGCCCATTTTAGAGCTCAAAAGTCCCCTAATGAAAATTTGATGATGTAATCTAATATATTTTTATTATTTCCACTATTATTTTATAACATCCTTAGGAGGCCCATTTTAGACCTCAAAATTCCCCTAATATCTAACGAAACATTCAATCAACAACTGAATAGGGAGTTCGATGAACTCAATAATATTTATTGATTTCGGATAGGAAAGGTCCACTTCCAAATCTCGATCAAATTTCAATACTAGAGTAGTTGATATATTCATAACCTGATGGATCAAGTTCACTTCTCTAGTTTTTCAACTCCTTTTGAATATTATTAATTTCAAATTACTAGGTATCTGTGATACCTCTGATATGTTCAAAATTGACAAAGATGGAGTAAATCACTGGCGCGAGCAGTTGTTGATGAAGCAGAAGTGAGAATGTTGACATGAGTAAAACAAGCATTGGTGAGAATCTAATGCCCCGAAAACACTGAAAGGTTCATTCACGTAGGGTGACTCATGGCCTAAGATCAAGCTGAAAGGTGTAGTCGAGGGGGAATAGGTGAATATTCCTATACTACCCCTTGTTTGTCTTGAGGGACAGAGGAGGGTAGGTTAGATGAAATATGGTTGTCAGTTCAAGGATGTAAGATGACCCTTTTGAGGGTAAGAAGGGATAGATAAAATCCTAGAAAAAGTTAGATTTTCCACATACCAAATCAAGATAATCTTTTAAACTCTCCCATCCGTTCCTCTCTCTCCTCCAAACTTTGGGCATCAATACCAAATATAGGACAAATCCTTTTGAATTTAGCATGTGTTCCATCTGGACCAAAATGAAAAGGGTCAATTTGGAAAAAAAACATTTAGCCAACATTTTTCCTATAGATCCAATTTACAAGAAAACAACTTTGATCGATGCCTTAAAAAGGGTTTCAGTATAAAAATGGATAAATTATCATTATAATATTGACATAATTAAAGTTTCAACAAATATGTTTTAAATATAATGGATAAATTATAATTATAAATATATAGAATCCAATCAATTAAAGACAAGGTATACATTTTAATTAAATTAACAACATAATTAAAGTTTTCTCTTGAAATTTTGTTACAGATGTTAGGTTTGTTGTTAAAAGTTTTGTAACGATGCACATATTCTCATATTCATATTTTAGATTGTAAAATTTCATAATTAAAGTTTAGACTTAACATTTGGTAACAATCTAAAGCTCTTGTGTTGAAAACTAGCAATAAGGATCACACACTCATGCATGCATATGTATGTATTACTTAATTAATTATATATACACATACTAAGAATTATTTGTTTTTTAATTTTCTAAAATATATTATTTTCACACCATATCATTCATGCACAATAAACAAAAAAATGTGGTGGCAATGTGCAAAAAAAGAAAGATAAATGACATTTCCACCACATGGTACTTGTTAATGGATTAAATTGTAGACAATTTTTTATTCTAAATCTATGAGATTCACATAAGGATCCTATTCTTAAAAATAAAAACCTCCAAAAACTTAATTTTTACAAAGGCTCAATCGAGCCCTTGGCTAACCACATAAATGGCTTGATCGAAGGCTTCTCAAACCCTCGATCGAGATATTTGAATTTATAATTTAAGTACTTGATCAAGCTTTTGAGGTTCTCAAAACCATAATTTCAACACTCCTGCATATTTCTGTGCAACACCATTTTATACCCTAGCAAACCTAGGGAAAAATTTGTCCTTAAGTGGCAAAGTTGATTGTGTTGGATTAATGAAGGAATCATCTATCCAATGGCATATGGATTAGACATTTCAAATTCATATGATAATTTTCATCTAATTTATTTTAAACATAACGCTTTAAATTTTTTTGAACAGTTTCAAAGAGGTCGAATAAAAAATCAATATTGTAAAATATACACAACGAAATAATTTTAAAAAATACCAGTGTCTTTGTTTATGAGTCCTCTTCAAAAGGGTACTCTCGTTTTTTATGACTAAATTATTCTACATGAACACACACATACCACTTAAGATGTGTGAAAATTTGCAAGGAAAAGCATTTCATTTAATGGAAAATTAACAAATTATATGACACTAATTTTTTTTTTTTGCAAAAAATATAATTATGACAACAACATAATTCTCCACAATTTGTCTTTTTACACCGAATCAAAATTCACAATGATTATATGAATTTTTAGGGCTTCAATTCGATAAAAGAGAAAAAATGAAATTTTATCCCCACATTTAGCCCAAAAATGTAACCTATATTCATGCATTCACCCTTATATATTTATTATATATAATTAGTCAAGGTGCTATCTCGATGGCTGGGTAGAATGATTCTTATCTCACCCACTCAGGTTCAATTTCCTGTGAGTGACATTATGATGAGAAATATTGTTGTAATCGCCAGGTGCCAATGAATATTGTTTTAATGACCCTCACTCTCACCCTCAGAGTGAAATAGAGGATAATTTCACTTCATATATGTAGGTATGTATGTATGTATGTGTTAAAATTATTATATATTATAACTGTATATTATATACTAACACAACCACATTAATAAATGTGTTGACTTATATCAACCACATTAATAATTATTAGGTGTGTGGTAGGAATTTAATATTAATATTATATAATTATAATAATTACATAACTATAATTATGTTTATAATATTAGGTTTAAAATATTGGGGTTTAATATTAGGGTTTTAGTATTGGGTATTAATATTGTTTTTTAATATTAGAGTTTTAATATTGGGTTTTAATATAAGTAATCATAACGTAAGTATTCAACTAAGTGAGTAAGTTTCAATTAACATCGAAACCCTATATTATAAACCTTAATATAAAGTTGTAATATATCAAAACCTAACATATTAAACCATATTTATTATAAACCCTTATATTAAACCCTATATTATAAACACAATATTAAGCCCTATATTATAAACCCTAATATAAAACACAATGTTAAAAGCCAAAATTATAAATCATATATATTAAAACCTATATTATAAACCTTATATATTAAACCCCATATATTAAACCCTAATATTAAAACTTTATACATTAAAAACCCTATATTATAAACCTAATATTATACCCAATATTGTAAACCATGATATTATAAATCCCAAAAATATAAACACAAATATTATAACCCCTAATATTATAAACACAAATGTTAAATATGGTGAATGAGGTTGACTATTGTTAAATATGGTAAACATAGGGTTGACCAAGTTTCATCATGGTCAATTATTTAAACATTGGCTAGAGAGGGTGACATTATTTGACTAATGTAATTGACTATGTTTGATTATTAAAATTAATCAATACTATTAATAGTTAATTATGTTTGACCAAAGTTGAAGTGTGTTGACTTTCAAACATAATCGAGCATAGTCAATCACATTAGTAAATGTGGTTGACTAATTTTATAATATGGCAATACGATGTTGGATAAATTGCAATGTGGTTGTGCATGTGATTGATATTATAAAACATAATATTAAAACCCAATATTTTAAACAAAATATTATAAAACCAAATATCTTAAACCCAATATTAGAATACCTAATATTTTAAACCTAATATTATAAACTTAATATTATAAAAACAGTAAACCCTAAAATTATAAACCAATATAACCCTAAATCTATAAACCAAATATTATAAATTCTAATATATTAAACCATAATATTAAACTCAATTTTATAAACTCTACATATTAAACTCTATATTATAAACCCTAAATATTAAGCCTTATATACTAAATTCTAATATTATAATCATATATATTAAACCATGTATATTAAACACCCTATATTATAAACCTAATATTATAAACCATAATATTAAACTTAATATTATAAAATAAAATGTTAAATATGGTGAATGATGATGATTGTTGTTAAATATGGTAAACATAGGGTTTACCAAGTTTAATCATTGTCAACTATTTAAACATTGACTATAGAGGGTGACATTGTTTGACTAATGTGGTTGAGTTGTTTGATTATTAATATTAATCAATAATATTAATAGATGATTATGTTTGACCGAAGTTGAAGAGTGTTCACTGTCAAACATAATCGAACATATTCAACCACATTAGTAAATCTGGTTGACTAATTTTGTAATGTTGCAATGTCATGTTGGATAAATTGCAATATAATGTAACATTACGACAATGATTGTCACATTGTGACAATGTGTCATCATGGTCAACAATTTAAACAATGGCTTGTTGACTAATGAGGTTGACTATGTTTCACTATTAATATTAATCAATAAAAATAATATACAAATATGTTTGACTAAAGTTAAAGAGGGTTGACTGTTGAACATAGTCAACAACACTAGTAAATGTGGTTTACTAATTTTGTAATGTCATAATGTGACATTAGATAAATTGCAATGTAATGTAATATTATGACAATGCTTGTCACATTGCAATAATGTTTGTCACAAAATGACAAAAAATAATCCCTATATATTATAAACCCTAATATTAAACCTTATATTATACACCCTATTATTAAGCCCAATATTGTAAATCCAAATTATAAACTCTATATATTAAACCCTATATAATAAACCATATAGTATAAACCCTATATATTAAACACCCTATATTATAAACCTAATATTATAATCTCTAATATTAAACCCAATATTATAAACCCCAATATTCTTTTTGTATCCTAGAGGAACCTAATAGGACGTCCGATACATAGCTACTTGTAAACCTCCAAAGGTCTATGGTTTGTCCTTCTCCCCATAAACCAAGTCACAACTGGGGGGATTTGAACCTTATATCTCTCAGTTTTCTCTAGACACATTATTTCAATCACTAATTGAGTTTCTCTTTAGGACTATAAACCATAATCTTAAACCCAATATTATAAACCCTACTTTATAAAACCAAATATTTTAAACCCAATATTATAAAACCTGATATTAAACCCTAATATTATAAAAACAATATTATAAATCCCATATATAAACCCTAATATATTAAATCCTAACATTATAAACCTTGTATATTAAACCCTATATTATAAACTCAATATTATAAACCATATATATTAAAACCTATATTATAAATCCAATATTTTACACCCTATTTATTAAAAACCCTATATTATAAACCCAATATTATAAACCCCAATATTGAACCCAATATTAAAAACCCTAATATTATAAAACCAAAATACTAACCCCTAAAATTATAAACCCCAATATTATAAACCCAAATGTTAAATATGTTAAATGATGTTGACTATTGCTAAATATGGTAAACATAGGGTTGACCAAGTTTCATCATGATTGGCTATTTAAACATTGACTATAGACTGTTACATTGCTTGACTAATGTGGTTGTCTATGTTTGATTATTAATATTAATCAATAATATTAATAGATGATTATGTTTGACTGAAGTTGAAGAGTTTTCACAGTAAAACATAATCGAACATAGCCAACCACATTAGTAAATTTGGTTGACCAATTTTGTAATATCAGAATGCGGTGTTGGATAAATTACAATGTAATGTAACATTATGATAATGAGTATTACAGTGCGACAAAGTTGGATCATGGTGAACAATTTAAACAATGACTATAAAGGTTGCCTTTGTTTCACTTTGTTGACCAATATGGTTGACCATGTTTCACTATTAATATTAATCTCTAATAAAAATAGGTCATTATTTTTTACTAAAGTTGAAGAATATTGTTTGTTAAACATAGTCAAGAAACATAATCGAACATAGACAACCGCATTAGTAAATGTGGTTGAGTAATTTTGTAATATCATAATGCATCATTGGATAAATTACAATGTAGTGTAACATTGCAATAATGAGTGTCACATTGCGACAAATGCTTATCACAATATGAAAAACATTAAACCTTATATATCAAACCCCATATGTTATAAACTCAATATTATAAACCTTAATATTAAACCCTAATATAAAAACCCAAATTATAAACCCTATAATATAAACTTAATATATTAAACCCAATATTATAAACCCAAATGTTAAATATGGTGAACGAGGTTGACTACTGTTAAATATGGTAAACAATAGGTTGACCAAGTATCATCACAATCAACTACTTAAACATTGACTATAGAGGGTGACATTGCTTGACTAATGTGGTTGACTATATTCAGTTATTAATATTAATCAATAATATTAATAGATGATTATGTTTAATCGAAGTTGAACAATGTTAATTGTCAAACATAATTGTACATAGTCAACCACATTAGTAAATGTGGCTAACTAATTTTATAATTTCGCAATGTTATTTTGGATAAATTTCAATGTAATGTAACATTATGACATTGATTATCACATTGCAATTAAGTTTGATCATGAGATGCGACATTGTTTGTCAAATTGCAACATTCAAGAAATTTTTGTCACTATGCGACAATGTAACGTTGAAACAGTGTTTGTCACACTACGACGTTTGTCCCAAGGCTTGACCAAGTTCACCATGGGTGAGCATGGTAATTTGACCATGGTTGACCATAGTTTTCTATGATAAATTATGGTTGTCTATATTGATAATGAAAGGTTATGGTTGACCATGTTTTACCATGGTGAATTAAGTTGACCATATTTAGTCATATTAACAATGGTTGACCATGTTGAGCACAAGTCAACCAAGTTTTTTAAAGGTTGATTATGGTGACTATGGTTGACCAAATATGACCATAATTGACCATGGTTGGCCTAAGTTTCACGTGGTTTAACATGACTGACCATGGTTGATGTAGGTCAACCTTGCTGAATGGAATCAACTATGGTTGACCATGGTGACCATACTTAATTATGGTCAATCATAGTCAATCATTATTATCATTGTCGATGATGGTTGACTGCAGCTATACTATGGTTGATAATGTGTTACCATTGTTAAACCTCATTGACTATGTTTTTCACTATGGTTAATGATTGTTTGACTATATTTAAACATGGTTGACTATGCTTGACTATTTAATCACGTTGACTATTGTTAAGTATGGTAAACATGGCATTGACCAAGTTTGATCATGGTTAACTATAATATTAGGGTTTATAATATCGGGTTTAATAGTGTGCTTATAATAATGAGTTTATAATGGTGAGTTTCTCCTATTAGGGTTTATAATATTGGGTTTAATATTAGGGTTATAATATTGGATTTAATTTTAGGGTTTATATGATTAGGTTTATAATATTGGGTTTTTAATATTAGACTTTAATTCCAGGTTTAAATCCATATCATACACCTAATAATTATTAATGTGGTTGATATTCACCTATTGACATATATCAACCACATTCAATAATGTGGTTGTGCATGTGTTTAATATACACCTATATATCAACCACATTAACTAATATCATTGTGTTAGGACTTATAATATTATAAACTCCATATATTAAATCCTATATTATAACTAATATACCTTTCAACCTAT
Organism: Pinus taeda; assembly: GCA_000404065.3. NCBI lineage: Eukaryota > Viridiplantae > Streptophyta > Pinopsida > Pinales > Pinaceae > Pinus > Pinus taeda. Next base: position 41,323 of record APFE030321997.1, read on the forward strand.
TGAAGGCCCTGAAAATCAGGTCAACAACAAGGGGGATACCCACCCGGTCCGGACCTTGGTTGGCAGCTCCTTATTCGTTTGGTATAGCGGGTCCGACTGGGGATATGGGACCAGTTTCCCAATTCAGTGTGTGTGTGTCAGAAAGATGGGTGTTTCTGTTCTAAATGGAATACTTCTATCTAATCTAATGCTATGCTATTGTATTCTAATAAACAGAAAAACATCGAAATTTATGCTAACCCGGAGGTGTGTCTTTCTTCTATGCGATCTAAAAAGATTTCAAACAATAACTGTTATAAAGGATCAGTCAGCTATCATAAGAAAATAATCAAAAGATGGAACTACTTCGTATAGAAGTTAGACGAAACAGTTGTGAAAACTTATCGCATAAATGAGCTATTCATACACTAAACATAAACAAATAGTTATCCCGTACCAAAAGTGCCAAATGATAACTCAGACATCCATGCTGTAATATATAAACAACTGAAAACTGAATATCACTTTAACGCATAAGCAGAAATGGTTAAGAGATAAAAGTACCATTTATAACTAGTCCTACTCATGAGCTTCAAGCGACAATTGATTTATCTCTCAATTTAACATCCACTAAGAGTACAGAAGTGCAACATCAGTAGCATATATCAAATGCAAATATCAAAATAAACCTTGTTCCATTCATTCACCAAGACCTCCTCTGAGGGTGCAAAAGTGCATGTTCTAAGGACAAGTTTTTGATAAATTTCTGGACCCTTCTCTAAATGCATGAGAAGGGTTTAAATACTAATGACTAATTCTAAAAATAAATTATTACAAAAATAAAGGATGCGGTTTAAATGACCGTCCTCTTTTCAAGAAAATAAAACGAAATTAAAACTAAAATTAAAGTATTTTTGTATTTGATCTCTGAAATCACATGTATGCAGTATCTGTTTAAGGAGAGTTGGGTGGCTGACTTCCGCTTTTAACTGGGCTAAGAAAACAGAATCTATGAGAGTTGGTGCCATTTTTTCAGTTGCATTTATAATGCACTTAACATTCATCCATTGGCTATGTGGCTTCACCAAGTATGTCCAGTAACAACCCCAGTTTAACTTACTTAGCCTTTGGATTACTTTGGCCTTTTCTTGAGCTCTCTATTTCCAATCTGCTTCTAGCTGTTGAGCGTTTGGTAAGTACCCTGGAGTGGTCTCTACGATCAAATTTGCCCTGTGTAAATTTTCATTTACACAATCAATAAGTCTGCTGGCCACCGTGGCTACCGCTTCTGCTCCTTGTTCTGCCTTTCTGATTTGCTCGTCCCATTTGTTAAAGAGCATTTCCTTGTGATTTTAATTAATTCTTGGTGCACCTGCTCTTTTACCCTCATCCATCTCTTTCCACACCAAATATTCAGTCACTCGTTTATCAATCAGATCGTAGTCACTCCGCAAGTCTACCACTTGATTAGTGGTTTTATCACTGATTTCACAATAATGACTCCACTGTGATATCTTTTGGCCCAATGCTTCTTGTTGTTGTAGTAATTTCTCATTCAGGGAAATGGACTCCGTGATGAATTCTTTGAGCTTAGGGTCGTCCTTGTGCATCTCTCTCAAATCCTGTAACTGTTTTCCTTTCTCATCCAAACTTTTCTGATAGCTTATCTGCATCTGCTGGAAGTCCTGTTGCAACTTTTCAAGCTGTTGTTGTGCTTCATTATTGGCATGGGCTTGTTACAATTGTTGTTGCAGTACTTGTATCTGCTCTTCCCTTTCTTTTAGTAGTTGTTGTACCTTAGATGCTTTGTCAATAGTAGCGGAGGCGTATGCTCCGGTGATCTAAGATAGATTGGTGAGATTTTCAGTGGGATTGCTTGTGGGATCTTTCCACAAGATGTCCAATTGTTCCGTGTTTTGAGAGAGCGTGCTTTCCAATTTCCTTTTCTTTCTCTGTTTTCTTACTACTGCTTTATGCTGTGGGCTATAAAATACATCTAGGGGAGGGATTTCTTCTACTTTTAGTACAAGCTCAGAGGATGGAGAAATAGGAATATGCTCCACATCTGAGGCTTCACTAACTGTTCCTGTGACTACTTCTTTTATTATCTGTACATCATTGACATTTGTCTTCATGGTTTGTCCTTCAAGATTGATCAAGTCATTGAAGGTTTCCCATTCTTTTTCTAATTCAGTTGTGACCGGTGGTGCTTGGATGACGAGAGGGGGAGGATTTCTTTGCAGGCAGGCAATAACCTGCTGATGTAGAAGTTCTTTTGACTGGGCAGTATCATTCACTGACCCTTCGTTCTTATCTAGTTCATTTCTGGATCTTTTAGAGTGTTCAGACACTTCTTTTTTGGATTTGGACTTAGATCTGTTGGTACTTGAACTTCCACTAAGGCTAACACTTGGAGTTGGTTCTCTTGAGGGTTTTAGGCATAGCTTTTCTAAAGGAATATTGGCTAGCCTTCTTTCCCTGTATGTTTTGAACCTTTGAAATTCTTCTGGGGGTAGCTGCAGTTGGGCTGTGTGCAAAATTTCTTCCAATGGGTTTTTCTGCTGAAATAAATCATCAAATAAATCTTTTTCTCCGAAGAATACCTTTATCTTGACTGTTGTTGTAAAATTGTGGGCGACCTCATAAGGGTCAAATGGCCTTACTATGAATTTGAATAGTTGTAAACACTTGATATTCGTTACTTCTGCAAAGGCGTGACCTACATTGAATAGCGAGAAGGCCCCACAGGCTATAGGAAACTGTGGCCATATAGCCTTCTTTTTGTCTTTTAATTCTTTAGTTAGGCCTCTGTTACACTGAAATTTGACACCATGACTATCTGCAGTTAATGTGGCTCCATCAATAGTCATATTATCCTCCTTGTCAAGCCTAATACCTCTGCTCTCCATGTCAAACTTCAAAAAAGAGAGAAAGTCAGTGAAAATCATGTTTATCTCTGGGTACGCAGGTTCTCTCTACCTTGCCTACGTGTACGCATCCCAAGCTCATTGTACCTGCATACTTGTACACTCTGTAAGTGAAAGGATGGGTGCGTACTCCTGTAAAGGTCAAAAGGCGTGAGTTTCATCTTAAAAAAGTTACTTGTGGTCACTTCTAGAGCCTTCTAGAAGAGTGTTTGACGTGTTTTGAGCGCCTCCAGATGGTTCATGCATCCCTATGATAGAGGAACTTATCCCATCAAGAGAGGAGCTACCCCATCCAAAAGAGGGAGTATCACATTGATGTTGGAACTGAATAACTTCCTCTAGAACACTATAAATACAGGCATTGGGCCAAGGGAGGGGAGGTTGAAAGCTGAACATTCCAAAGGGTAGATGCTGCTGGAATTAGGACTTCCATTGTAAGCTTGTGAGGAGAGATTACCATCCTTTCTTGTTTCATTTGGAGGTGGGTGAGCTTGTCAAAGTAGAGGAAAACTCTTGCTGGACCCTGGGAGGAACTTGCACAACACCAAGGCTCAGGTTGTAATGGTTTCTTTTTTGTTTCCTTAATACAAATAAGTCCATTCTTCTCAATGATTTGTTGTTAATGAATTGTTTCATATACTCCTTGGTCTATATGTTGAATATGCTTTGTTTTATGGAGTATTCAGGTGTTATGTAATCGTTTGATTGTTAGTGTATGCAGGTTTCAATGTGAAGGAGGAACTCATCTGGATCGACGAGGCTAGACTGCTACAACAAGCGTTGGATTTGAGGTAGGATCAAAAAACACTTGGTTTCTCATAAGATAATGTATGTTTAGAGAAGGATTGCTCTTAATTGTCTTGTTTGTCACTAGAGAGTCTTAGACTCCTAGGGAGGTTAGTTTTGTCAGCAAAAATAACTCTTTCCGCATGACAGCCTCCTTCCCCACAGGTTTGGTAGGCGATCTCTCGGGCTATGAGTTTATCAGGGATATATAAAGGTAGGACATGAGGGGGTGCAGAACTTCCAAAAACCCTGACATAAGTAAACATTTCTTCCCCGAACCATCTTGCGACAGTGAGGATGTCTACTTCTGCTTCAGGCAAGCATCTCGGAGGGTATTTATCATACAAAATTCTATACAAGGGCAACATAACTCCATGACAAATTTGGTAGAAGTATGGAACGAACTAAGAGTCCCATAACTCTTTGTGATATACATGAATGGGTAGAGGGTCTTGTGTCGTCCACTTCCAACCCATAACAGGAAACTTAGAAACATAACATATTGTGTCCATTATATATGTAGAAAGGTAAAAAGGAGGATAGATCCTCTGAGCCGTAGCTCTTTTGGACCGACAACTGCCAATGGCTGTGGCCAGGTTATCAGACAAAATTCTGGCCCAATCTACAATGGTGGCATTTGTGGCAGCATCCAATAATGGAAGCCACTCGCATGAGAATTTGTTAATATCTGGCATTCCAAATATTCTACAGAGCATGGCAGTAGCAAAGCAATATGGAGAGGTAAGGGAACCAGTACTATACATACCGTGTTTGTCCTTCTTTAGCAGCTCATCTCTCCTAGACCAATCTTTGGTAGTTTCTGCCAGGTCCAGATTTTCTTTTACAAATTTCTCTGTAAACTGTCTATTGTAGATTGCCTATGGCTCTAGTAGACGATACATAAGCTTTAAATCCTGCGCAGTGAATGAACCAATGAGTCCTTGACCATGAACTTTGAACTGTCTATTTTTTATTTCTGCGGTGTCTAATATCCATTTGACCATGTCTGTGTATGGGAGGATTCTTGTCCTTGCTCCTTTCCGATGTAAAAATGAGCAAGCTAGCTCTGTGAGGGATGCTTTAGAAGAGCTTTGTGAGCCTGCTACAGCTGTAACCTCCATTACTCTAGGATTCTCCTCTTCGAGTATGTTATACATGCCTTTCCACGTAGCTATTCCCGCGTCTCTATTGCAAGCCGTGTCTGTATACAAAGGTGCCATTTTCTCTTCTTCAGAGCTCGGGGCTTTGCTTTTCTTTCCCATTTCAGCCTGTGTATTTTTTTTTATAGTCCTCTGCTCTCCGTGCCTGCAATTCACAAGTGAGGTGAAATTGAATGACAAGGAAGGGTGATGGGAAAGTTTTAAATGCCGCAGACATACCAAATATACCACCTTACATGAAATGTTCTTTGAAGAGCACGCACCCATATTCTATTAATAACTGACACCTAACTCTTTTATTAGAATTTAAGGCGCATAACCATGTGTCAGCTTATGGAAACTACTTTTCTTGAATAATGAGCCCGAAAGATTTGTGATGGAGTGATTTTGCGATTTGCTACCACAACATCACAGATCGCAGATCGCAAAAATCGAAAAATAGGAGAATCGCAGCATCACAATGTCGCAATATCGCAGATTGCGAAATTGCAATATCGCAATATTGCAATATCGTAGATCGCAGGAATATTATGTATGAAAAATTTTTGTTAACCTATTCCTTGCAAGATGCAATCTTGCGATCGGCGGCATCGCACATTGGCAGATTTTTTTAAGTGTTTTAAGTAAGTTATGCTGAATGCGATGCGATATTTGGTCATTATCGTTATCTCGTGAATATTGGGATCGTGTTTGTGAGGTTGCATCCCACTATTTTCTTGTGATGTGATTTCCCTTGATAAGATAATTTTTACCTTATCATAAACTTAGATTCTAAGAGTTTCCAAGGGGGCTTCCTAAGCTTATGATGGTAACTTTATTTGCGAAAAAGAAATGTAAACACTACTTTAACTTCTTTGGATTTAATAACTAAGGGTCCCCCCTTACTTAGTATTAACAATAATACTAAATAAGGAGGGGGGTTGTTGGTGGCCACAACACAACCATACCATGACAAAAGCCTTCAAACCTACCATTTAATTTTACAATTTAATCATATAAAAAATAAACTAATAATATATATATATATATATATTATATATATATATATATATATATTATATATATATTATATATATATATATATATAAAAACCTAAAAAAAAATATAATTTAATATAATTTTTTAATAATATAACAAACCAACATTATATATAATATTATATTATAATAATATAAAGCCTAGACCATTCAATGCTACCATCAAATCCTACCCTAACCACAGGTTAGTGTAATTAGGGCCAAACTCTACCCAAACAATGATATTCAACCAACAAATAACTACCCATCTAAATGTGTAATTACAAATTTGGAACAGAACGATTTGGCTACATGAAGGAGATGAAAACACAAAGTTTTACCTTAAGTTTGCAAATGGACGAAAGGCTATAAACACTATTTGGGAACTCCAGAATGATCAAGGACAAGTGGTTAAAACTTCCAGAGAGTTAGCATCCTTAGCCAGCTCACATTACAAAGGCATTTATTCGGCCCCTAAAGAAGCCAATATTCTGGAGATCATGCGTATAGCATAACTCTTTCCTCATTTTTTAGAGTTGGAGGAAGCAGAGGAGCTTTCCAAGGAAGTATCTCTAGGGGAACTTGAGGCCACCATCAAAGGCTTCCAAAAAGATGAGAGTCGGGGCCCAGATGGTTGGACCATAGAATTTTACCTTACCTTCTTCGACATTTTGGGGCATGACTTGCTAAAGGTGGTGGAGGACTGTCGCATATCTAGGAGGATGTCTCCAGCAATCAAGTCTACATTCATCACCCTCATTCCCAAGTCCAATAAGCCCTCATCCTCTAATGATTTCCACCCTATTTCTTTGTGCAGCTACCTTTATAAAATTATGGCCAAAATCATTACTAACAGACTCAAGCCCATCCTCTTGGCCCATATCTCCCCTGAGCAATTCCTTTCCTCCAACATTGTCAAATTCATGAAGCCATTGGAACTACACAAGAACTTCTTCACTCTGTGCACTTAAGGAACCTGAAATGTATGATCCTTAAAGTTGACTTATCTAAGGCTTTTAATAGGGAAAATGGGCTATACATTCGGCTGTTGCTTACTCATCTGGGTTTTCCTTTTTATATATCAAATGGATCATGAGTTGTATTACCAATGTCTCATACAACATTCTTCTAAATGGTGCCCCTACTCTGTTCTTCTCAGCTGAGAGGGGACTAAGGCAGGGATGCCCTCTCTCTCCCCTGCTCTTCCTCCTCATTATGGAAGGCCTAAGTAGAATTATAAGCGCTGAGCACAAAAGGGGCAGAATAGTGGGAATTAAGATCATGGACAACTTTTTTTTAACCCACTTACTTTTTGTGGATGATGTTCTCATCTTCTTGAATGGAAGTATTGGAGACACAACTTCCCTACATAATGTTTTTGGTCTCTTTCAGAAGGCAACAAGTATGGTCATCAACGTTCATAAATCCACTATCGTAGCAACTAGCTTCTCTCATACTGAAGTGCAATTTTCTCTGCATCAATTCCCATTTACACTCCACTCTCTTGAGGATGGGCTAAAATATCTAGGCTTCAGGCTGAAACCCCAAGGATACAGAATAGCTTATTGGACCTGGCTCATCTCAAAGGTTTAGAAACGTTTGAACATATGGTACCATAGATACCTTTCTCAAGCGGGCAGGCTTGTCCTCATTAAAGCAGTCCTGGAAGCGACCCCTGTGTACTAGATGACTTTGGCATGGATCCCTAGGGGTATTCTTGCTAGATTACAAAATATTTGCAGGAGATTTTTGTGGAAAGGCAACAAATAGGGGAGCCTTTTTACCTGGGTAAAATGGGATACTATTGCAAGGCCCAAGAAATGGGGGGGTTGGGGCATAAAAAAATTGGACATCTTTACCAAAGCATTGGCCGCAAAACTAGGTTGGTAGCTAATTACGTCTCAAAGTCTCTGGAAAAAGGTTGCTCATGCAAAGTATATCTCCCCTTTAAATATGTGGATTGGATCTGGCAGGACCATAGGAACAGCAGCAACATCTCCATCATATGGAAGGCGGTGTTAAACTCTATCTCCCTCATTTGAGAGGGTCTAACGTGGCAAATTCATAATGGTAATGCAGTTCATATCAGCGTTGATCCCTGGATAGGTTGCGGTAATTCCCATAGGCTACCTACTGAAGTGATTGGTTTTTTATCTGATCAAGGCTATATTCATCTCAGTCATATAGTTGATCCAATAAACACTTCTATTTTTCAACAGGCCTAGAAATCGGCCCTAGAAATTCATCTTTTGGCACAATGGCATCAAGCCTGGCACAATTTTATAGAGGCTCTTACTCAAGCACATGTTCAGATATCAGAGGGAGAGGATGAAATAGTGTGGGAATTTGCAAAAAATGGGAGATATTCGCCTAAGGATAGGTATTTGAAGCTTATGGACTTTGCAAAACCAGATCATATTGAGCCTTGGTGGAAAGATCTCTAGAAACTAAAAGCTGCTCCTAGATCGCGCCTACTCATGTGGTCCATTATTTTAAACAAAATCTCGATAGGTCTAAACTTGATGAAGTGATCCTTTCACATACCATTTTGGTGTCAGCTTTGTAGAAGCAATGAGGAAAGTACTAAACACCCCTTCCTTGACTACCCTATCATCATAGATTAATGGAACATCATCTCTGCTCATTACCCCTCACTTCAAGCCTGGTGAGGGAGAAACTTATCTGAGGCTTGGATCAACTGGCTTAGTGGACACAGAGGAAAGGACAGGAACATGTCGTTACTGATGTGCTGGGCTTTCTAGACAGCTCAGAACTAAGCCATTTTTAACCACAAGGAACCCCACTAGCTCTCTATTAGATCCAGGGTGATAGCAGATTTTGATCTATTACCTGATGAAGAATCTTACCCTCCCTCTAGGGACATTAAACTTGAGCATATTGATAAATCAATCCCTTGGGCTTATTTTGATGGATCAGCCCAAAAGGAGGGCTATGGAGGGGGGGCCATTCTATTCCTAAGTGAATCCCATTGCTACAAAATCCAAATGAATCTAGGAAGAGGCACAAACAACTATGCTGAGCTAGCCACCGCCAAACACCTCCTCCATTTTGCCCTCGAGAAACAATGCACTCACCTCCAACTGTTTGGGGATTCCAAACTAGTTTGTAATTGGTTAAATAGAACATCTCATTGCTCTACATTCTCTTTGAGGCACATTTTGGCTGAGGCTCACAGACTTATATCATCCTTTGATATTCTTGTCTGTCATCACATTTTCAGGGAGCACAACGCAGGGGCAGACTTCCTATCAAAGGAGGCAGCGCACCGGCAGGAAGAGGACTGGTTAATTCAAGAAAATATTGATGGTACTTTCCATCAATATTATCACAGACCTTTCATAGATCTTCATATGCCACAGGGGATATAAGCACACTTTTTATATTTTTTGTCTATCTAGTATTATGTATGTTGTTTTAATTTGAACATATAGTCCTGCAAGTTCTCTTTCCAGAGAGACAGTTTACTCTTTTGAAGGTTTATAGCTATAACTGTTAAGTGACAGTTCAATTTTGAGATTTACAAATGTACTCCCTACGTGGAGAATCTAGATTTTTTGTTTTTGGTTAAACAGATGGTGAGGCCAACTAGCCTAAATATGCATATGCTACGACATCTACAAAATGTAATTTCTCATCATTAATAGAAATTACGACTTTTTCCAAGGGAAAAAAAAAAAAACAAACAAACAAACAAAGGATTAGGTCTATCAAAATATAAATAATTGTTATTTCTAAATACATAACCGCTAAAATTAACTATTCCACTGAAAATAAAAGGCACGAGCTAAGAGGTTGAATGAAACATCATGCATCAGATGAAGTGACTGGTTCCATATCCTGGGTGTTTGTACTTGTTGGGGTTGGAGGTTTCAGGACACATTGAATATTGCCCTCTATCTATGCTAAACAAGCATCTAGATTAACAAAAAGGTGGTGTTGGTGGCATTGGGCTAGCTGAATTTCATTCAAAATGGAGATGATATTGTTACGGTCCTTTTTCTTTTCTTCAAGACCCTACCCAAGAGTTTTTTCATTTGCGAGTGAAGGGTTATGGAATTCAAATATTGGCTTTATCGTCTCCTGGTATGCCTAGGGTTAGTAAACCAATTAACTACTTTAGCTTGTATTTTAGAATCAGAGCAAGCTTGGCATTCATTAGTGGTAAAGGCCTATAATTGGCATATTTCCTCTTGGATTTTCGGAGGAGTGGAAGAGTCTAATATGGTTGTAGCATTATAAGCCTAGGATTGAGCTTGTGGGTGACATTAAGGGCCTCTTCCTCTATACCGACGACGAAAATGCATTCACTAGCGAAGCATGGTATTGCAGGATATAAAAGGTCAGATTGAGGATGACTCCAAGTAGAAAAAGAAACCAATAAAACATGATGATATGATTATTAGTAGAATGGACAAAAATTTAAACTCATATTCCAGGAAAGTTTGGAGCGAACTCTAGTAAGTTGTAAACATAGGATAAACAAAGAGGGAAGAACTTCGGGAAGGGTCCAACAACCTTATGAATATGTTGATGGCCAAAAATTACCTTCATCAACAATGAGGAGACCACCCGATCAAGAACCCCCATCAAACCCTTTTTCGTTAATAATGGTGGTTTTGACTGGTTATATTGGGTCTCGTTATCCTACCGCCTAAGACTAGACTAAGGTTAACCTAGTATAAACTAAGTGTTATTCTAACTTAACCATATTATGATAACCTATGTAACATTAATTGTTAATCCTATATAGTATTATGTTAAATAGATGTTAATGGTACCCTAATAGCAATATTATAGTAGATACTAATCTATACTAATATAAGTTTCCTATATTATGACTATACTAATCTATCACATGCAAGCTTATATTAGTATTATCTAATATATATATGTAGCTATGTATTAATACTCTAAATCTAATATGACCTATAATATAATACTAACTAATTATACTATATATCTAATTATGTGTCTATATTATGTATAATGTTATTACTATTATTATTAATCTAATACATACATTATAAATATACTAACTATATATTACTATATTATGCTTTAATAATAAATTATGTATAACTACAATATATCCTATATACAATATTATTATACAATTTTTAATCTAGGTATGAATACATGTTATTAGTTTTAATGCTATTATATAATAATGTTTATATTATATTTATTATTATTGCAAAAACCTATAAGTATATTACAATTCATATATAATTCTAAATACTAATTAATATGTGTACATAATTATTGAAGTTAATGTGTTAATTAATATTAATATGCTTTATGTAATTTGGAAATTGGTGATTCTTTGCCTGTGGTCCAATCATACTAGAAATTTATCTTTTGAAATTTGTTCTCTCCTGAAGGTTGGTCACGAGCTGTTATTTAGTTTCCACCATTCTCTCAATGCGACTTCAATTTGTTCCTTCATTTAATGCTTAATTTTCAGGTTATTACTGTAAGACAATAAAACTGGAAACCAAATAAACTGTATATTAATGATTATCTTTATCAATGATATATAATGTGTACATATTAACACATACAAGAAATAATTGAATTAGTTTTTGGGCCTTCTTTGACTCCAATAACTACTCAAACTAACCCAATCTTAATCCTTAGGATTAGCTGTCTAGCATTCCCTCCTTAATCCGAAGGGATGTACCAAAGTCCAAGAATGAGAGCTCAAAATGCATAAATGCATCTCAGCCAAGAGCTGAATGTCTCTCAAGAAATGGTTTTTAAGGGTGACCACAAACCAATATGGGAGAACTTAAGGTCTCAACCAACACCAACCCTGAAACCTTCATAGCAGTTCTCAAAACAACCAAAAATGTGGTTTTAAAGTGACCAAAAACTCTGGAACTATCACGACAGTTCCTCAAACAATTCCAAATATGGAAGTTCTCATTCATAAACAACTTAATCAACTCAACTCTGACTCAGGCTCGCTTGACATCTTGATCCGAATTTAAATAGGCACGCAACAAATTTCAGATATAACCATACATATAGAGATGCAACATAAATAATGCTTCATTTCATTACTGTAAAATACTAAAATACGCTTACAAACAGAAATGGAAATAAACTAGCTAGGGTGATGGTAGCTTATCTCTAAGAAGATATGTGGCGGCTACATGCCTCTGAATTGTCTTACAATGAGGCTCGAAGGCCTATTTATTGTTGAGAAACAATCGAAAACCCTAAACATCCAAAAACTTAACCCTAGGAGATGAAGCGCCAAACTATGGGCCCCGTTTTGTGTAAATTGGTACAACAACTTCCCGGGGTTGTAACTTTGGCATATGATCTCCATTTGACATGCCCAATACCTCGTTAGAAAGATCTATCCGAGGACTACAACGTTGGAAGAGAAATAGGGGTTCCCAGGTTTCCCAAAAAATGTTGTTTAGGGCCTCAAAACAGCACCGGAAGTTCAGGATCCGAAAAATTTCTAAAAATAGTAAATTGTGCTACAATTAAGGAAACTGAAAAGCTAAAAGAAACAATGGTGGGGGTCCAAGTGGAATTGGCAGTTGGCCACCAATATCCACCTGTATCATTCCTCCAACCTTAGCACGCAATGGTCCCCATTGTGTTGAGTTCCTCCATGAGATGAGGAAACTTCTGGTGAACTTGGTCCCTGGTGAGCCACTTGCCCTGGTGAAGGAGTTGGCCTGCTTTGACAACTCGATACAGTTGGATATTCTGCTGGCGAGTGTGCTTCATCTGTGTGTCCATGATCTGATCAATTGCAGCTTGTTCCATGCAATCTATATCTAAATCTGTGGGTGTTATTTTTTCTACAATGTCGGATGTGTCTAGTAATGGTGGGAAGTATGGTCGAAGGCAATCAACATTGAACACTAGGTGCAGGCCAAGGAATGGGGGAATGTTGAGCTCAAATGCATTGTCTCACATAGCCTTGGTAATGGTGTAAGTAGCATATCGGAGTGGTCTGAGTTTCCGATAGGATCCATTAAGGCGTTCCTTTTTCAAATAAAACCAGACTTTGTTTCCCCACCTGAAACTTGTGTGGCACCCGATGTTGATCATGTCGTTGCTTGTACTTGGCATTTGATTTCTCCAAAATGTTGTGGACCTACTAGCGAATATGTCGGATGTGCTTAATGAAGTTGTTTGCCTTATCTATTCCAGACTAGACATGAGTCGAATTTTCCTGAGTAGCTACAAATGGCATGGCCACATCAATGGCCAGAATCCCAAGCCCACTTGAAAAGCGTTGTGTCCAATCAAGTTGTGGAGAGCCCAGTTATAGCTATGCTGAACATAAGGGAGGCTCTCAGCCCATGTGTGTGGATGCTTTGAGTTGTACATGCATAGAATGTGTATGATCATCTTGTTGACAACCTCTGTCTAGCCATCAGTTTTGGGATCGAAGGCTGTGGACTTAGTGAGTTTGGTGTCCAGCATCGACTAGAGACTAGACCAAAATGTATTGAGGAACCTGCTATCCTGATCTGAGATGATAGACTGTGGGATCCCAAAGTGTACCCACACTTGTTCAAAGAAGAGTTTAGCAATGGCTTTTGTTGTGATATTCTTCTTGCAGGCTGCCATAATGACCATCTTTGAGAACCTATCGATGACCACAAAAACACGGTCATTTCCATGCTTAGTAGAAGGAAGGCCTCACATATAATCCATAGAGATGGATTCCCATGGTCGACTAGGGGTAGGCAGCGGGGTATAGAGGCCTTGATTCCTGATGGTTAGTTTGGCAATGGCGCAAGCAGTGCATGATCTAATGTACTTCCCAACATCCTGTCGAAGATTTGACCAATAGAAATACTTCTGCAGTATTGCCACCATTTTCTCGACCCTGAAATGCCTAGCAACCCAACTGTAGTGTGCTTCCCAAATCATCTTTGCACACTCGCTTGAAGGAACACAAAGGTGACCCAAGTGGCATAACAGAGCATCCTGGAGGTGAAAATCTGGAACATGCTAACCCTCCAAGAGTGTCTGCTATGTGTGGCCAAATTCTAGGTCACTTTTATAGAGAAGTTGCCAATCAGAAGTGTCATGCCCACAAGAGTTGAGCACAGTGGTTAACGCCATGATCGGTGGTCGACTGAGGAAATTTGCAACGTTATTGGTGTTGCCCTTCTTATACTTGATATTCAAATGGAACTGTTGTAGGTATGTGGACCACTTATGATGGAGATCATTGTGCAATTTCCCTTGGGTTTGTATGGACTACAGGGGATGATGGTCTGTGTGGATGACCGTTTCCTTCCCCAAAATGTAACGCTTTAATTGTCGGCAGACCTGAATAATGGAATACATCTCTTTGTCATAAGTGGGATACTTTCGGACTGTGTCTAAAAGTGTCTTACTGTGATATGCCACTGGATGCCTGTGTTGAGTAAGGACTACCCTAATAGCATAGTCAGAGGCATCTATCTCAACCTCAAATGGTTGTTGCAAGTTTCGAATGCCTTCTGTTGAGATTCAAACCAAAATAATTTTGCTTTTTCTCCTCCCTTGGTAACTTGACTCAAGGGCCAAGTGATATGAGAAAATCCCAACACGAACCTACGATAGAAGTTGGCAAGACCCAGAAAGTTGCGGAGCTCTGTCAGAGTGGGTGGAGATGGCGAATCCCGAATGACTTGGATCTGGGCTAGATCCACATGCACTCCCTGTTCATCAATAATGTATCCCAGATATTGAACCTGGGTCATGCCAAAAGTTCATTTCTCCAAATTGGCACATAACTTGTGTTGTCGTAGTGTTTGGAGAACCTGTGGGATGTGGTGGAGGTGCTCTTCCCAACTCTCTCTGAAGATTAGGATGTCATCTAAGTAAACCACTACAAATGAGTTGGTGAATGGCTGCAACATGTCATCCATTAGCCTCATGAAGTTTGCAGGAGCATTCATCAATTCAAAAGGCATAACCAACCATTCGAAAAGGCCCTCCTTGGATTTGAAGGCATTCTTCCACACATCGGAGGGTTTGATTGGTACCTGGTGATATCCTGACTTCAAATTGATATTGCTAAAATGTTTGCCCCCCTTCAGTTGGTCTAGGAGGTCCTCAATCTGTGGGATCAGGTACATATTGCAGACAGTGATCTTGTTCAGCGCCCAATAGCCAATACAGAGTCTCCATGTCCCATCCTTCTTTTGTACCAACACGATCAGGCTCCCACAGGGTGATGAACTCGGACGGATGTGAAATTTCTGTAGCAGCTCCTGAATCTGCCTCTTGATTTCATTGTTCTCCAGAATGGATCACCAACAAATTGGTCCATTGGGCAGTGGCACACCTGGGGTCAGATTGATGGAGTGCTTTACCTAACAGTGCAGAGGAACCCCTATGGGGGAGGTGAAGATGTCCTCGTACTCCTCCATGTCCTTGTCCATCTGTAGTTGTCTTGTGGAGGGGCCCTGTCTAGAGGTCGTGGCCACCGTATTCTTCTTTCCTTGAGGGTGTATCATTAGGAAAGAAAATTTCCCGGTTTCGGAAATAAGTTTGCTACATTGTTTTGTAGTAACCAAAGAGATGGTGGTAAGCAGTGCTACCTTCGATATTCTATACAACTTATTTCCTAAAGTAACAATAACAGCACGAGGCCTTGATTCATACACAACATGTCGCTTCCATAAGTATGGTTGGCCTAATAATACATCACAAACATCAAGGGGAGAAACGTCACATAATACCTCATCCATGAAGGGCTTGATGTCGTATGGAAGGCGACATTGTTGGCTCACACGAAGATCTCATCCTTGGTGAAGCCACCTGATGGTGTAAGGTTGTGGATGTGTTGTGATAAGTAAGCCCAACAGCTTCATGGCCTCTGCTAAAATGAGGTTCTTTTGGCTCCCGCTATTGACAATGAACTGTAGCAGGGATCCCTTTACCCACATCTGGGAGTGGAAGAGGTGCTCCTCCTATTATGGATCTTCGAGTTCCTCCTTCTAGATCTTCATGGTGGCAATGGTGGCATTGGGCTCCACATTGATAATTTGATTCCCTTCGTCACACCCCTTGTCTGGTTCTGACTCAAAGTCGGAACATGCATCTAATTCTAAAACCTTTAGCTTGCCATCAGTGACTGCTTGGCCCGACACTCACTTGTGTTGTGAGTGGCACTCTTATGGAACTCACATCACTTTCTCGTGTCCTTTTTCAGCCTTGTGGTGCTGTTCTTTGCTTGTAGCTTTGGCAGGTTGTCTTGGGCCTCCCCACCTTGGCTTTTTCCTTTGTTCTGCGATTTGGGGGCACCTTTCCCTTGCTTCAGATTTTCAAATCCAAAGTCTCACTTTTTCTATTTAAACTTTTGCTTGATCTTGACGGCATATTGATATGTTGTGCGGAGTGAGGAGATGTTCAAGAATTCTATTTCTTCTTGGATGTACATCTGTAGGCAGCCACAGTATTTGAGGACCAAATGCTACTCTGAATCCTTGGTACCCAACTTTGTGCGAAGGGTATGGAAAATATTGGTAAACACGTCTTGGTCCCTTCCCTTCCGTAGCATGGTCCACTTTATGTATTGATCCTCATAGCTTCCGACAGGGTAGTACTACTCCTTGATGTTAGCCCAGAATCAATTCCAAGTGGGTGCGACTGAAAACAGGGAGGCCGTACTTTCATCATTTTGCTCACAGTAGGTTTTCCACTAGTCCTTAACGTGCAGGGCGGCTTTGAGAAGAGCGAAAGTAATATTTTCCCAGCCGGAAAAATCATGAATAGAAAAATACCCTTCTAGCATATTTAACCATTTATCTACGACGTATGCATCTATCTGACCCTAAAATATGGGAATGTCAAAGTTAGCTTGTATCTTAAAGGGTGTGGTGCTTCCAAAGTAGCTGCTGGAAGTAGATGTGTCGCCCCTGGGTAGCCGCTAAAGGATCTGGGCAAAGTTGTCCATCACCACGTTCCTTTGTCGCTCGAGGGCCTCTTCGAGCAAGATTTTGATAGGATCTCCTGCCCCCTCATCTTTCTTTTCATCTTCCATGGGAGGCCATTGGGATTTGCGAGGATGGTCTTGCTCGGTTGGACAAGTTCAATCCCTAACTCCTTATATCGCGACTTCGTTGGGGACATGCAAAGAAAGACAGAGAAAGAGCAGACTACTCTGATACCACTGATCCAGATTTAAATAGGAATGCAACAAATTATAGATATAACCATACATACAGAGATGCAATAGAAATAATGCTTCATTTCATTACTGTAAAATACTGAAATATACTTACAAACAGAAATGGAAATAAACTAGCTAAGGTGATGGTAGCTTATCTCTTAGAAGAGATCTGGCAGATACATGCATCTGAACTATCTTACAATGAGACTCGAAGGCCTATTTATTGTTGAGAAACAATGGAAAACCCTAAACATCCAAAAACCTAACCCTAGGAGATGAAGCACCAAACTATGGGCCCTATTTTGGGTAAATTGGTACACCAACTTCTCGGGATCATAGCTTTGGGATATGATCTCTATTTGACGTGCCCAATACCTCGTTAGAAAGATCTATCTGAGGACTACAACTTTGGGAAGAGCAACATAAGGCCATGGACCAATGTTGCTCCCATTTTTCCCAAAAAAACGTTGTTTAGGGCCTCAAAACGGCTCCGGAAGTTCAGGATCCGAAAAACTGCTAAAAATAGTAAATTGTGCTAGAATTAAGGGAACTGAAAAGCTGAAAGACACAATGGTGGGGGTCCAAGTGGAATTGGTGGGTGGCCACTAATATCCACCTGGATCACATCTCAAACTCAAACCTGTAGTAGACCATCAACAATTCCCCCCTTGTCAGAGATAGGGTGAGAAATATTCTTCATCACTGCAAAGTTGGTCATCACTCTTGAACATATTCTTCGGTATGTCCTGTAAAACTTCTTAGTTGTTTTTGTCCAATCCCAAGAAGAAATCCATCCAAAATTTAGCTACTCTCCTGTAGTAGCCTTCAATCTAGAACATATATTTGTATGGTGATTGTGCTTTCCATAATGCTAACATGGGTGAAGACCAAAACACTGATATTTCACATGTAGAACTCTATTACATTGTTGGCATCTATCAACTTGTTCTAGAACAACACCATCCAGAAATCCAACACTTTGGAATTGTATAGGTTTAGAAAAATCTGGAATGTGAAAATATACATCCTGAATATCCTTGTTGTAACCCAAACCAATTCTGTGTTTATTGTGTGTAATCTCTTCCCATAGTCTTATAACAGGTTTCACATCAGAAATTCTAACCGCACCCAAATTTTCTCCTGAAATCACTTCATTTTTCTGATCATTCTCTGACTAGTGATCAGGCTCAAACAAACTATTGTTCTAAACACGAACAAGTTTAGAATTCTTCTTTTGTAATTCATGTAGTTCATCTCGCTAAAATTGGGACTTTAGCTCTAAGAATTTAATTGTTCTTTTAGCATTTTGCAAACATGATTGGATGTTAGAGAGTGTTTCCTTGCTGAATTGGACACTTTTACGAATAATAGATGACATTAAGCTATGTAATAACTATAACAAATCATCAAATTTGTCAATTTTCTCCAGCAATCAACTTTGAAAAAAAGGGGTGTCGACTACCACCCAAAATGGACCCAATACAAGCAAGTTTACGATGATTTAGTCGAGTGTTAGGTTTAACCGATCATGCACCCATCTACAACATTGATGATACACTTTTAATTAAACTTTGAAACCATAACTTTAACTTCAAATCTTCAATTCAGACTTCGACTTTGCAACTTTAACAATTTTGTGGTAAAAAACAAAAAAAATTCTTCCAAATTTATCTTGTCAAGGATTTTAACTTGTGACCTTCAATATTCCATCTAACTATATGAGCTTTGCTAACCATAATGTTCGTTTCCCTACTTGATTTTTATATTCATAAATTCTATAATTTAAACCTAATAAAATCCAAATCAAAGCTCAACGAAATTCTAATGCCAACTTCTTAACTATCGTGGCATTCCAACCATGACATCAAAGGCATGAAAATACCAAGAATTCATGACAGTTTTACCTATAACAATGTGCGGTATTTTCTCTACCAACCCTCTGACATTTCCCATGATTTCAAGTACAATGCTCCTAAAACTTTACTTTATTTTGAATCAGTGGGTTGTGTTTCCAAGGACACCTGTTTGATTGAGTGTCAACAATGCTTGAGCAAAATCTCGTTGAATTCATATGCTCTCACCAAGCACAAAGGGAGCATTATATATATATATATATATCTATATATATATAATATATATATATATATATATATAATATATATATATATATAATATATTAATATATTTATATATATATATATATATATATATATATAATATATATATATATATATATATATATATATATATAGATATAGATATATATATATATATATATAGATATTATTATATATATATATATATAGATATATATATAGATATAGATATATAGATATATATTCCTTCATTAGTCAAGGTCAAAACCCTCATTCGATCGATCACAACAATCAAGTAGCTCTCTCATTCTTTCAACCAATGACCCCTATAGTTGATTCCACTTCATTCAACTTGGGTGATTCGAATAGGGTTTCCGTCGATGAAGCAAAGCGAAATACTACCTTTAACAGCATTGGTGAAAATTCCATGTAAAAATATATAAATACCATGGATGATGGGACATATATTCCAAGCTAAATGGTGGGCAAGACATCCTAGGGGGTGTTCATTTGGTTGTTTATGGCTAAGGAAATTGGCAAAGGCAATGGCTAAGGCATTAAAGAGGAAAAAAGGTGTTTTGGCATATTTATTTATGAAAATAATGGAAATTAGGAGAAAAGGAAGGTGAAAGGTCACATTTTGCATGTGAGGAGGAAATTGAATGAAAATAATGGAAAATGAAGAAAATAGAGGACTCATTAATAAAAGGGCTTATGAGGAACAGTGGGCAAGACTTGGTCAGTTTAGCTTTGGAGCTCTCTCATTATTCTCTCTCTCTCTCTCTCTCTCATACTCTAGGAGACTTAGAGTTTTCTTGGAGCACTCTTGGAGGATGTGGCATACTTGGATTCTTGGAGCAAGAGGGAAAAGGAAGAGTAGGAAAGCACAAGAAGGCATTGCCATCTATAACTACATCAGTTTTTCTTGTAGGTACCAAGTTGCATGTATGATTTCCTCACTAGTTTTGGTATGCATGACACATGCATGTGGTTTCTTGGTTATGATCTATCATTGGCATGGAGGATGCCTGGGATTGATAATGGATTGCCTAGCCTTGCCATTTCCTAGATAACCATGGTGATTGTGGCTTTACTTTCATTGCTTTGTTTTGGTTGGTTCTCATTTTTCCATAGCTTGAGTTGAGTTACTAGTCCTAGAAGCCCTGGTTGAACAAACGCTCTAGAAGCCCTGTAACAGCTTGGGTTGAGTTACTATTCTTGGAAGCCCTGGTTGGACAAATGCTCTGGAAGCCCTTGGCAGGTTGAGTTACTAGTCCTGGAAGCCTTAATTAGACAAACGCTCTGGAAGCCCAGTATAAGTTGTGGATTGAGTTATTAGTTCTGGAAACCTTGGTTGGACAAACGTTCTGGAAGCCCTGGAAGGCTTGGATGGAGACCAATCTGATGATGGTTTTTGGTGATGTCCGACCGTGAGGTGGAATCACTATTTGATGGGTTGAGGTGGGTAGCCTTTGGAAGCCTTGGATGAGTTTTGATTGATGTGTTCTATGAGATCCCACATTCATGCTTAGAATATGGCAGGGGGGTGATTGGTTGAATAGAGACTTGGCTTAGCCAATATATTTTTGGGTGGAACATGGTAGTCCCATCTCTAGTTGGTTCATTGCATTTATTAATGAAAAAAATTAATTCCCTTGATTTTCATTTGCAAATGTACTTAGGTATATATGGATTTTGATGGTTGATATGTTTATTGTATTTCTATTCCTATTATGGTTTTTTATATGCACATTTACCTCGGAGGTTGTTACAGAGTGGTATCAGAGCATGGTTCAAACACTTGGACTGGATGGGCTCTATCATAGGTAAATGAAGAACAAAGGCTAATTTTTAGACCTTTCTATCATATCTGTTATAACTTTTCTTCTGTGGAATATTAGAAGTCGAAAATTTGTCCATACTGAAGGTAAATCCCACTGATAATGTGGTAAAAATTTCAGATATTGGTTCACAATACTTTAGGAATTAATATCTAAGGAAGATGACCTTCCTTAATGCACCTTTAAACAGGACACGTTGGAATTTCTGCAATAACTTTTCTTCCATAGGCTTTTAGAAGCGGAAAAATTTTCCACACTGAGGGGAAATACGAATGATTATGTTGTAGAAATTTCAGATATTGGGTCGCAATATTTTAGGAGATATGATTAGAGGGAGTCGAGCCTTCTGAATGCTCCTAAACTCGGGTCTCAAACAGGTCATGCTGACATTTTTGTTATAAATTTTATTCTCGCCACTCTAAGGAGATGAAATTATTTCCATGATGAAAGGAAATCCCACTTATATTGTGATAAAAATTTTGGACATTTATTCACTATTTTAGGAGATATGACCAATGTAAATCACTATTTCTGGATACTCCTAGAATTGTGAACCAAATAGGATTGTGTTGGTATTTTTGTTATAACTTTTCATCTATGAAATCTCAGAAGTTGAAACTTGAACCATAGTGGGGCAAAATGCCATTTATCATATGGTTTAGTTTCCGTAACTCGTACTACTACATTTTAGGATACATGCATTGAATCATTCGCTATATTAGTTTGCATGCAAAGTGTTTGATGAAATGCTTAAATGGTTCAATGATTAATTGCATACAAACTGTTTGATAAAATGCCCCAATGAGTATGTTGTTTGTGGTTGGGGATAGTATTTATGTGTAATAGTATTTCTGTAGTTGATATATGCTTACTTGTATGCAAATATTTTTCCATATTAGTTTGCATGTAAAGTGTTTGAAGAAATGCTTACATTCAATTGTAATAGTAATTGTTTGAAGAAAATGTAAAAGTATGGTAATTGTTTGAAGAAAATGTTATTTTTTAGATGGATAGAATTGTAGTATGATAATATGGATGTAGCTGATATATGCCTATTTGCACGCAAATAATTTGAAGAGTTGCATGTAGGGAATTTGAAAAGTTGCATGCAAGGAATTTGAAAAGTTGCATGTAGGGAAATGGAAAAGTGACATGTTTTTAGTTATGATGTTACAAGTGGAATAAGTGCAATATTTTTGACTTAGTCTCATACAAATGTATGAGAAATAAAAATCAATTTCTTCAAGTATGGTTAAATTTAAAAGAGATTTGGAGATCCCATTTCCATAATTGGATATTGGAGATCAGACCATTATAGTAGCTTCCTCCTTCTACCTTAGTGTGGACCATGGACAGTAAGGGGGTTATGCTTATAGGTTGTTAGTATTGGTGAATATTGATTTCAAATTAATAGACATGATGTATTGATTTTTGGAACATGTGACTGAATATGTATGGATTATATGTCGCTTACATGTTGATTTCATGACACCTACTTACAGCCATGTATGTTAAGTTACATTCTTGAATATTTTGGATTACATGTATTAGTATTGTAGGTTAATTACAATATTTGATCGCTTATGTTCGACTACATGCATTTATGTGTAGGTGTAGTTGATTTGGAATTTCCTATGCATATTGTTGGTTGCATGTGGCAATGTGTACAATGGAGTAATGGTTGTTGTCATGCATGAGGTCATGGTTTGTGTACTTGATATGGTCATGCATTGATAACTGGACTCTAGCTAGAATGATGTGTATATGGTTTGGTACTCATTTGTTATGTGTGTATATGTAGTTGTTATACATGTATAGTAGGTCAAACATGCCTTATGAAGTCATTGTATGCAATTTAGGTCATCATTATGTTATTGGCTTTTATGATGCTAATGAGGTAGTTGAGATAGAGCAAGAGATGCAAATCATCATAATGAGGTTGCAACATTAGACTTTGGGATAAGAGCAGATCGTCATACAGGTAGTGTATCTTTGACATGCAGGGTTGTAAGTTAAGGATTATTATATGCATTAGGTTTATGAACATGTATTTGATGTTATGATTACATTCATGATAGATGTTAGATGATTAGTGTGGTTATATGCACATATGTCGCATAGTCAAGAATGATAGTAACTTGTAGTTGTGTGCATTGCTATTGTTGTTTTATATTAGATAACCCAATGATTATGCTATATGTTGTTGATGAGTATGTTATATGTTAACTTGTTAATTGTTATATGACAGTTAGCTTGAAGATTTGGTTTTATGTTGTTGATGAGTATGATATATAGATTATTGTTGTTATATGTTATCAACTTGATGATTAGGGTCGTTTCATTGAGATATTGATGTTATAAGTTAGATTGGTCATATGTGTGATGGTTATGTGCATTGCCTTGAAGATCTTGATGTTATATGTATTGTGTTAACCTTGTTTGACCTATGCAGATGGTTATGGTTGTGATATTCAAGTATGAACTGACATATCCGTGAGATGGTGTCATACTAATCTAGATTGACTTTGCATATGTATGTGAGTTTACGATGTGAACATGTTAGTTAGATATTATTATGGATATCATGATCATATGAGTGCTTGAGCTGATGTGTTGTAAAGTTATATCATGCTAACTAGATTGATTGTGTAGAAAAGATCACCTCGCCCTAGATACATTAAGGTATCAGTTGCTTATGTCATATATTTGATCCTTGACTATTGATTATGTCATCTAGTTGATTTGTTTAACATGGTATGAATGTTTCATGAATTGCATAATATGAGTATGTGTTCAAATGATCTTGTTTTAAGATGATTGTACTAAAATGTATGCGTTGAGACAGTGGATATGTACTTGAATGTAGTTGATAGTTGTAGCATTATGTCTAATGAATATGGATTATGACATGATTGTTTGTAAGAGTTGATTTCAAATGGATAGATATGATTGTCTTGATATTTGGAACATGTGGTTGACATGTGTGAGCATGATGCAGGGGGTTGCATGGTAAGAGAAGTTGATATTAAATCTTGAAGAAGGGTTGGGTTGAGCTTTCCCTGGGAACCATGGGGATTGAATCATGGTGTTTGTTGTTAGTCTTGTGATTTTAGTAATTTATGAATTGTTGAGCTTGATTTGTGGCTTTGTTTATGTTTAGTGTATGGCCATACCACTTTGTTTGTAGAGTCATGTTGCTTGGTTTTTATGGTCTTCTTCTCGTTTGTTTCTCGTCTTTCCTTTTATATTTTTAGTCTTCGAAATCGGTTGGGAAAGATGAAAGTTGATGGAAATAAGGAGAGATGTGTGGTACCCAACCAATGATATAAGACCTAGATGAAGCTTTGTCCATGAGTAAGCACAGCGGAAGGTAAGACTATGGCAGTTGGTTGGACTAGTTGGGTCCATTGTGATAAATGGACAATAGTAGTGTAGACACAAAAAGGTAGCCAGAAAAGGTAAAGTAAATAGATATGAGGCGTTAGAAGCCTTGGCTATGTTGAAAATTATTTTTCTCAATATCGTGCATTGTGCATGAATAAATGAAATTCTCTTAACCTTGACATTGATATCTGGTAATTATTTTATGATCATGATTACGTTGAATTTTATATATGTATACATGTATGTATGTATGTCGTTGTCTGACAGGATCATGATTGTTTTATGCTAACATTTATATATGTATGTATGTATCCATGTATCTATGTTACTATCTAACATGGTTGTTAGGGATCATTCTTGTGGAGGAATGTTTGATTATGTAGGAGAACGACATGAAGAGGTTATTGGTCTACAAGGAATCATTTGGGAAGAGTATTCATGACAAATATATGAGGTCAGTATCATGTGGATATGATTTGGTATTGTATATTTTTATTATGCCTATGTTTATGTTATGGCAGGTAATGTTGAAGGATACATCAGCAAAGTGAAAGTAGTGTGGTTTGCGACATGTTAAGGTAAGAATGGATAAGACATGGGAAGAAAGGTTTCTTGGTAAGGACAGTGTAGTTTGGATGTGTGGTACTATTGTTTTGTATACATTGTATATGTTGTACATGTTTCA
This sequence comes from Pinus taeda, assembly GCA_000404065.3. Classification (NCBI taxonomy): domain Eukaryota; kingdom Viridiplantae; phylum Streptophyta; class Pinopsida; order Pinales; family Pinaceae; genus Pinus; species Pinus taeda. The sequence continues at coordinate 66,361 of APFE030321997.1, forward strand.
TCTATGATGTGTGCACTTGTGGTGTTGTATATACATAGCATGTGTACATGCTATTTATGCAATGTTATGTACAGGATGACACAAATAGGGTTGTGTGAATATTGCATATGGGGTGTTGTATACATATTGTATTGTCTTCATGATGTATATGCAGCATGTGTGCATATAGTGCTCTGTGCATGTTGGATATGCAGTGATGTGTATCGATGATGATATGTACATGTTGGGAATGCAATGCTATGTACAAGTGGTGTTGCGTGCATGTTGTATGTATGGTTCTTTGTACATATGGTGTTGTGTGTATGATTGTACAAGTGGTGTTGTAAGCATGTGGTGTCATGTACATGTTGTACATAGGGTGCTATGAGTATGCGGTGTTGTGTACATGTTGTGCATGTGATTTTATGTACATATGGCATTGCATACACATCATGCGTGTGGTACTGTGTACATGTGGTATTGTGTACATGTTGTATAGTGGTGTAGTGTACTTGTGGCGTTGTGTACACATTGTGCAAGTGGAACCGTGTACATGTGATGTTGTGAACATGTTGTGCAGGTGGGGTAGTGTATAGGTGGTACTGTGTACATGTTGTACATACGGTACTGGTGTACGTGTGGTATTGTGTACATGTTGTCAATGTTGTGTTATGGGCATGCGGTATTATGTATATGCATCATGTAGTCATGGTATTGCGACATGTGTACTCGTTGTGTGGTACTCTATGTAGGCACATGTATTGGATGGTATTTCACATCGGGTATAGATGGATGCATTGTATTGTATACAATGGGTGTAGGTGTATGTGTTGTATGTCAGGTGTAGATGCATGTATTGCATGGTGTGGTATGCCCTGTGGTTGTATGTGTGTGATGCACACTATGTGTCTATGCACATGGTTGGGGAGAAGGCACTGGGTGTTTGTTGAGTGTAGCAACCAATCTAGAGTGCGTACAAGACAAAGACAAAGGAAAACGCTAAAGATTGAGGAAAGGATAAGTATCATCATTTTATTTCAATTTTATTATGCATGTGATTTATGACTATGGTATATGATGATTATATGGGATCTATGATTTTGGTTTATGATGGCTACAAGTGATTTTGATCTATGATGGTTGTGTTTGAGCTAACCTAATGTGAAATCTTTATATATCTTGATTTGGTCAAGTATGCTAGTTTGACTTATCGTAACAAGAAGTGAATAGGAATGTAAATGTACCTTATTGATGAGCTACCAATGAGGTATGATGTGAATTTATTTCAGTTTATTTTAAATCTAATGGAAGTTACGTACTTGGTACAGGAATGCATGAACATGCCCAGTTGAGTGGTTGAAATCGACTGCAAGAATTAGCAACAATAGTAAAGGAACCGAAACATGCAGCAGTATGATGGTAAAGCACTTTAGAAGCAGGGCCATTGTGGGACACTGGTACCCAATAGTGTCCATTGATTTCCATGAGCATGTTATGACCAGTATGATGTGTTGAGGTAGGTACATGCCTTGGTTTTTATATCTTCCGATACGAGAAAGCCTTGTCAAGGGATGGACTGCCCAGGATGGGGGTGCTAGCGAAACTTGGAAGGTGAGTGACTGCATAGAAGGGGTGACCGGATTCCCGAGAGACTGTATAGCAGAGAAGGGAAGGTCACAAATGGACTTTTTTTGGTCATTAGCGTTGTCATCTAGAATTAGATGCACATTGGGAGTGCGCCCTAGAACAATGAGCCGATAACTATTCACTGAGAGGACAAGTGGCGCAGGATTATAATGTTGGACATTAGATGTAGATTTGACTTTGCAGTGGATTCTGGACTTCCTAGGAAAGAGGTGAATCCTGGTATTACTTTGAGGGTGGAGGTGTGAGCCTCTGGATTCCCTTGTTGATTGATACAGGCATCGTATCCTCTATTTGTTGGTTAAGAAAATGTGTATATGTGCATATGTGTATATCATTATAAATATTGTAATGAGCTGTGTTATAAAGCTCCAATATGTGGTGTGGTTTTTATCTAGTCATCTTGTCATGATGTTTTGATTTTGAGCAGGTATTTCATTGTAAATACTGCAACGAGCTGTGTTATAAAGCTCCATGGGCAGTATGTTTTGTTTTCAACAATCTTATTGGTTATAGGTGTCATTGAACACCAAGGATGGTGTTACCCCAAGGGGGAGGGTTCTATAACAGCCCTAGTGAAAATTCCATGTAAAAATATATAAATACCACGGATGATGGGACACATATTCTAAGTTGAATGGTGGGCAAGAAATCCTAGGGGGTATTTGTTTCGTTGTTTATGGCTAAGGAAATTGGCAAAGGCAATGGCTAAGGCATTAAAGAGGCACATTTATTTATGAAAATAATGGAAATTAGGAGAAACAAAAGGTGAAAGGTCGCATTTTGCATGTGAGGAGGAAATTGAAGGAAAATAATGGAAAATGAAGAAAATAGAGGCCTCATTAATAAAAAGGCTTATGAGGATCAGCGGGCAAGGCTTGGTCAGTTTAGCTTTGGAGATATCTCATTATTCTCTCTCTTTCTCTCTCATTGTTGGGCATGGGATCCCCCCAAGGCATGTTTTGGGGCTTAAAACCCAATTTTTGACTAAGTCCATTGTAAAGACTCCATGAATTGTGGGCGCAGAGCGTTAAGTCGTAATAGAGTCATAGGGTTGTATGCCCTTGTTTTTGTAATGTAATTTCAGTTTGAAATATCTACCCATGGTCTGCGGACCATGGGATTGTATAAATAGAGTGAGGCTCTCAGTGTAGAAATAATCAAATGAACAATGGATCAATGAGTCTGAGTCCATGAAGCATTGAGTTCAAGTGTAAGTCATGTCTTTGGGTTGTAGAGTAGGAAAAGGCTTTGCAGCTGAGTGCACAGAGGCCTAGTAGTCTACAGCTGAGTGTGTGGACCCCTGCAACTAAGTGCGCAAGGAAGGTCAAACCTGTAACCGTGGGAAGAATTAATAAAAGAGAAGTTTTACCATATTTCTGTGTATCTTTTCCTATTTTATGTATTATTGGGTATGAATTGCAAGTCTACTGTTTATTTATTGTGCAAACTCATATGAATTTGCTGAATAAATAATATAATATAAGACATATGTTTACACGAAGATAACTAATTGTTATAAGAATATAAGAAAGGTCTTGGGTGTCACTTAGGGAAACAGTGCAGATCACTGCTCTAACAGCGCAAAAGCCCCACAGCCCTTGGTCAAAGAAGTGCGTGAAGTAACCTACGTGAAGGGATTCAGAGTTGGACCAAATCAACCCCTCAGACATCTCAAGGGTGTGGAAACCTGGTTCCAGCACCCCCCCATACTACTTCGGGTGAGACCTCAGTCTGTGCTCCATGCACTGTTGCCGAAAGGGCCAGTAGTATAGGGATTTGTGATCCGGATTTAAAAAGGAACACAACAAATTACAGAGATAACCATAAACATAGAGATGCAGTGGAAATAATACTTCATTTCATTAATGTAAAATATTGAAATATGCTTACAAACAGAATTGGAAATAAACCAGCTAGGGCGATAGTAGCTTATCTCTGAGAAGAGATGTGGCGGCTACATGCCTCTAAACCATGTTACAATGAAGCTCGAAGGCCTATTTATTGTTGAGAAACAATGGAAAACCCTTAACATCCCAAAACCTAACCCTAGAAGATGAAACGCCAAATTGTGGGCCCTGTTTGGGTAAATTGGTACATCAATTTCTCGGGGTCGTAACTTTGGCACCTGATCTCCATTTGACACGTACAATAGCTCGTTAGAAAGATCTATCAACTTAGGGAAGAGAAACATCGATCTATCAACCCATGTTGCTCCCAGATTTCCCAAAAAACGTCGTTTAGAGCCTCAAAATGGCTCCAGAAGTTAAGGACCCGAAAAACTGCTAAAAATAGTAAATTGTGCTACAATTACAGAAACTGAAGAACCAAAAGAGACAGTCATCGGGGTCCGAATGGGATAGGTGGGTGGCCACCAACATCCACTTGATCATTCCCCCCCCCAGGAAGTAATGGTCCCCATTGCGTTGAGTTCCTCCATCTACTGAACTTGGTCCCTGTTGAGCTGTTCTGTAATCTCGAATGTGTCCAATAATGGTGGGAAGCATGGTCAAGGGTAGTACACATTGAACACTTGGTGCGGGTGAAGGAATGGAGGAATGTTGTGCTCCAAATAATTATTTCCCACAAAGTTAGTAATGGTGTAAGGGCCATGTCAGAGTGGTCGGAGCTTCTGATGGGCTCTTGTAAGGCGTTCTTTCGGCAGATGCAACCAGACTTTGTTGCCCACCTAAAACTTGTGTGGTACCCCTGTCGGTGAGGAGAAGTTGTTCTTGTGTTCTGTCATGACTATATCCCTCTGTTTCTGTTGTTGCTGCTACATGGAGGAACCCTTCACGGGGGTCATGGATGTGGTAATGACCTTCCCCTTACTTTGGGAGCGAACCAGACAAAAAATAAATTTCCTAGTCTGTGAGATGAGCTTGTTGCCTTTCTTAGTAGTGATCAAAGAAGTGGTGGTAGGTGGAGCTACTTCTGGTATCCTGTATAATGAATTATTCAAAGAAATAATGACAGCACGAGGTCTTGACCCATACACATCATGTCGCCTCCACAAGTATGGCTGGCCTAATAATACGTCACAAACATCCAGAGGTGTAACATCACACACTACCTCGTCTGTGAAAGGCTTGATGTTGTAGGGAAGGCGGCATTGCTGGAAAACTTTGAGATCTAGTCCTTCATGAAGCCACCCGATATTGTATGGTTGCAGGTGTGGTGTAGTAGTGAGGCCCAACCACTTCACAACCTCTAGTAAAATGAGGTTCTTTTGGCTACCACTGTAGACAATGAATTGCAGCAACGAACCCTTCATCCACATCTGCGAGTGGAAAAGACGCTCCCCCTCCTCTAGGTCTTCGAGCTCATTCTTCTGGATCTTGGTGGTCGCAACAGTGACACTGGGCTCTACATGAATGATCTGCTTCCCTTTGCCATTCCCCTTTTCGGATGCTGACTCAGGGTCGAAACATGCATCTAATTCTGAAGCCTTCAACTCGGCCACCAACGACTGCTTGGTTCAACACTCACTTGTGTTATGAGTGGGACTCTTGTAGAACTCACACAACTTTCCTATGTCCTTCTTCAACTTCGTGGTGTTGTTCTTTTCTTGCGGCTTCGACGGGTTGTCTTGGGTCACCCCGCCTTGGCTTTGTCCTTTGATCTTTGAATTTGCAGATCCAAAGTCTTGCTTCTTTTGTTTGAACTTTTGCTCAATTTTGACAGCATATCGGTAAGTCGTGCCGAGTAAGGAGATGTTCAGGAACTCCATCTCTTCCTAGATGTATCTATGTAGGCAGTGTTAGCCTCCTGCTGCAGCAGGTTACTCATATTTCATGATTGACATTTTTTACAGACCAAATATGTCATACTTTGCATGCTGCAATGCTCCATATTTGCTTAATAGTCTCCAAGCGAAGAAGGCTACTCAGAGTTCATCTAACTGCTTTCCAAATTTTGAGAATTTATTCTAGTGTTGTACAATTTTCAGCTAAAGGGAGGTCCAAACAACTTAATCTTGGTCTCCGTAGGTTTTAATTTCCTGTTTTAGAATATAGAGAATGAAAATCTGTCCAAACAGCCTAATCTTGGCAGATTCTTAGATAGGTAGAGAATCAAAGGAGCCCAACAGCTTAATCCGGGCCCTCGGATGAAATAACGGTAGGTTGTAGATAAGAAAGCATAAAAAAAAAAATTGGAATGATGGGTTTGCAAGTCTAAGTGCACCCAAACCAAAAGAAGAAAATTTTTTAGGTAAATAGGCTGGGTAGGTAGTTTTGAGGTTGCAGAATCTTGATTGCTGATCAGTTCCAGGTTTTCAGGTGTCATCTTTACTCAGGACACAATCACCAGGCAGTTCTATGTGAGAAGCTCAAAACAGGCATAACTAACTTCATTTCTCCATCTCCCCCTAATCATTAACTAATTTCCCCAAAAAAGAGGTCAAGATCTGCTTGATACCTCTTAAGTTCCATCATTTTCATGTCATCAGCTTGGGTGAAGATCTGCTTTACTCAAAGATATTCCATACTCTCTCTATAAGGTTCTATCCCCTCGTTGCAGCCTAATATCTCCCAAACTTAGCGTTTTCTTACCATTTCCATATTGACTACTGACATTATTATTTAACTCCCTATATTTTCCCATCCCCCTACTAAAACTATGTAAATCATCCCCTATGTAAATATCCCTCCCCCTGGTTGAAATATAGCCATAAGTACCGTCGGGAATTCTTCAGTTTATCTGAAACTTAGCAAGAGCCCTCATGTTTCCCCTTCAAACCATCCTCTAAATGCAATATACTCCTTCCAAAGTATAAAATTCCTTTTTAGGTTATTAGACCCCTTCCAAGGCCTCAAATGCTTTTCTAACGCACGTAATCACTCCTTCCGACCGCAATAGACCTTTACCGATTTCCTTAACATTCTGCAGACCCTAATCAGCCATCTCGCGTCGCCATATCGCAATATTCTCACCATATAAGTTATGCCCCATCCGTTGTTACCTGATGCGATATCGCGATATCGGCGATCGGCTGTCGCAATCGTCGCATGTCCAAATAAAATACCTTCTCGTTCCCCGCCAACGCGATATTGCGATCGCATCGGAAGAAGTTCATCGCATCGCCTTCAAGTGTGAGCACCCCACCATGTCACATCTGTACCAGGGACCCACCGCTGACGTCAGCAGGCTGACATCATCCGCCGTACTGCTGACGTCATGCTGACGTCAGCAGCCAAAAAACCGAAAATTTGCGCAGGAAGAAAAATCGCACTTCGGAGCTCCGGAACAAGAAACAGAGGCAGTTTTCGATGCGCGATTAGCGCGAAGTGCTAATCGTGCATCGCTACGGGAAATAGGCCATTTTGGGGAATATTTAGGGAATATTTTGATTCCTTGGCTCGTTTTGCGCTGAAAAAGCCCAAAATCGCCCGATTTTGCCAAATTAATCCAGTTTAAAGACAGGAAAGGACCAGAGACAGAGATTAAAGAGTATCAGATCAAATCAACAGGCAAAAATCACCTCAAAGAGTATCAGCAAGCGGAGGAAACCATCAATGTAGCGGCAAAGAGTATCAGCGAAGATCTTAATAGCGGCCCAAAGCAGGAGAAAATTTAATACCTTCCAGCAAAGTCAAAGAAAGAGGGTGAAGCCACTTAAAAACCCTCAAATCATGGTTATTGCACATTTAACTCGCACCAGAACAGAACTACAAATCCCAAAGCACAGTTATTCCAGCAGTATTGCATCGAGCCTCCAAGGGTCACATTGCACTCTTTTTGATTCAGTTGCCTCTAGCGCAGCCCAAAGGACTTACCTGCATTTAATTCCATCGAGAATTAGGTTTTTAGAAAAAGCTTTTCCAGCAGACCTGTTTAGGTCAATTGTGATAAATGACTTTCTGATATTTTTCTTATATATACCACCCTGAAATATGGAGTAGGGGTTGGTTGGTGAGTCGAGGAAGTTGCTTAATCTTTGATACCTCGACATTTTCTTCAAGCAGAGACCCGCACTGTAACTGTCATACTTTCTATAATCAAAGACTATTGAAAGCATGGATTTCGAAACTATTTGATGTGTTTAATTGGCCGAGGAGTGATTATGAATTCCTGTGCTTCTACATGGTTCAATAAGTTTTTCTCAACTCTGTTAATTTTCATTTTTTGTTTTACCACCATTCCGCCATCTAAATTGCAGAAAAGAAGAATAGCTTAGGATTTGTTTAACTACACCTTAATCTCAATTTCTGCATTTTTTCATGTTTTCATCAGAAATAGTTATGAACATGTATACTTAAATGATCTTGTTTACATTGTTTCTTTCACATATGAATGATAGTATAGGAATTCTTAGCTGCTCCTAGATAACCATTCATTCACTTCTCCTCTTTTTCGGTTTGATGAAAGAATCTCCTTTGCCTTTCATCTCTGATCATCAGTCCATCCTTTCAGTAAATTGATAATTGTATCATGTGTCGCTATCCCGCTCCTTAATCCTCTTGTGACCAAGAAAACGCAACAACAAGCCTTAATCCATGACTCCATGCCCAATGGTTTGAAACTTATCACATCTTATCTTGCCTCTTTGCTTGAAATTTCCACCTGCCATCCAAACACAAACAAAAACCCCTGAGCCAAAAGCTAGCCTAAAATCGTCAACAAAGTTGAATCATTAAGAGAGAGCCCCCTTTGATTGCAAGTGGGCTAGAACCTGCAATCCAAAGATTGGTTTGTGGTTACCTCGGCCGTATCGCTAAACAGGAGCCTAGGGACAACCTGAGTGATAACAACAGGAAGGCACCACTTGTCATCACACAGATTTCAATGTAGGTGGCAGCCCTTCCCCTTGGGCGTTTCATGGCCTCGGCTCTGCCAACGTGGCCATTTAGAGTGCCTCTGTTAGGGGAGGTGTCTCTGAATCCAAGGCCCTTCAATATGAAAGAGCATGTCCTCATCACAATCTTCGCCACTGCAGGGTGTGGCTTCGGTAATGGATCAGCCTACGCAGTGGGCATTTTCAACATCATTAAGGCCTTCTACAAGAGGAGTATCTCCTTTTTACCAGCTTGGCTCAATTGTAGTAACAACTCAGGTATTGGGGAGTGTTTGCAGTGAAATATATTATTTTTGAGATTATTTGCTTTTTTTTTTTAGATTATCAATGATTAATCACACAGAGGAAGTTATTAATCGAGTATAGTGGGGAAAAACACGTGTCTTTTTAATAGGGAGTTTGCAAATTTAAATTCCAAAAGATAGAGTAAATGAAAAAATGTGTGTTTTTTAAAACAAAATTATAAATTTTATAAATTTAAATTCAAAAAAATATAGAGAAATAAAGTATATACACTTCGTTTACAAATTTGAATTTAAAAAAACTAAGAAGTAAAATAGAGTATATACACTTATTGAAACAAATAAAATCCAAAATAGATAAGATCCAAAGGGAGATCAAAAGAAGATCCAAAGGGAAAGGATTTTTTTGTTGAAACAAAAAACCAACCTCAGACCAGTTTGATGTTTAACTTTATAAAACCAGAATAAATCTAACCAAATATATAAACCATTTGAATTTTAATGTTTTATTAAGTATGTGATTTCATTTCTATCTTTCTAAATGCATATATGTAAATTTATCAGTCTTTGATACTCTGCTGTGATGAATCCTGTGTTAGCATATGGATGGGTTGGACTGCTTCATAAGTATGTTGTAGAACCTGCACACATGGTGTGGCCTAGCACATTGGTCCAGGTGACCCTCTTCCGGTATAAATAAAGTTTTTTTTAGTGTGTTTTAAGTAAATTATGTTTATGTTAATAGATCTATTATTTGGTAGGTTAAATTTAATTAATATAAATTTATTTCAAGTATTGATGTAATATGAGTTTAGAGGGAATTACATATTACTCTTATATTCTTGTGTTGGGTAGCAGAATAAACCTTCAAGGTCAAGAATTTTTTTTTATTAAATTTGACTTTGTTCTGTATGAATAAAGTTTTTTAGTGTGCTTTTAGTAAATCATGTTTATGTTAATGAATCTATTACTTGATCTATTATCTCTACGGTGAAGACCTAGTTTAGCTCGATCGTTGTAGTTTCCATGGAAGTCTCGGGGGCTTAATCTCATGGTTTTGACCACTCCCATACTTACCTCCCCCCGCTGAGTCCTAGCGCTCAACCTCTCTTGGTCTGGTTTACCCACCGTCACAGACTCAGCATTTTACTGTGCTGTTGTGGTTAAACCCTCGTTTTTTTTGCTCTTACTCCCCTGCTGTTCACCGACAGTAACTGCCGCATTCTCGATGGATGCGGAAGACCTCGTGGACTACGAGGCAGACCCCAATCCTGACCAAGTCATTTGGGCACATCAGCAATATGGATTTGAACTTGGTCCCTAGTCTGCCAAAATTCATCAGCTGACAGATGCAGAGTCTGAACCTTTCCACCTGCGCTCCACTGGCAAACCGCCTCCGCTTGCTGTTCATATTGAGGACCTCCCAGGGTTAGATTTCCCACCTCTATCTCCGGCAACCCTTAACTTGTTGGGCACTTGCCTTCAATCCTCCCCCACCTTTGATTCACCCTTGGATCCACCTCCACCTTTCTCCATGCCCTTGACCATGCCTTCATCCTCCTGCACACCAGTTGGACCCTCTAACCTCCACAATCTTGCACACTCTTTTGCTCCCCCTGTGTCTAGTAGACTTAACCCTAACTCACCGACTTGTTCCAGGTGCTTCAACTCCCCCATTCCAAAGCCTAAATCTACCCCATCATCAACCCGCACTACCTCTCAGGTTTGTAGGATCTTGTTAAGAGAGCATCCCATGGGTCGCCACACAGATAAGCTGAAAGCGGGTAGGTGCCTCAAGGCTGTGGATACGGACATCAACTTGACCTTCGATGAGGACATTCCAATGGGAGACGTAAATGACATGGCGAAGAAGGTCTTAGTCGGGCGTGTGTGAGGCAGGAACTATTCTGTTAAGCGCCTACGCCACTAGACTATGGAGATTTGGGGCTCACTACTAAAGGAACTCCCCATTATCAGGGTTTTGGCCTGTGGTTGGTTTGCCCTCTGGCTTCACAGAGAAGAGTACATGGATTGGATCCTATCCCGCTTCTGGCACATAGATATGGCCCCAGTTCTCCTTAAGCGATGGGATCCCTTGTTCAACCTAGAACGAGAATAGTTAGGAGCGGAACATATTTGGTTCGATTTCCTGGGTTACCCATGCAATTTTGGATCCCTTAGGTCTTCAAGCGCATTGGCGATGCCCTCGGGACATATCTTGAACATGATCAGTCCTATGAGAAACCAAGAATTATGACTATGGCCAGGATCCTTATTCACCTTGATACTAGGGAGGGCGTGGAGGAGAAAATTACCCTTCATTGGAGGCATTTCTCGCACAGACAGAACCTAGACTTCGAAGGAGTTCCATTTTGTTACCGAAGATGTCACAAAGTGGGGCACCTATACAAGGATTGCCTGCTACTCTCATCACCAGGTCCGGAGGCTGCTCGTGGTGTAAAACACCGTCTGTCTGAAGAGCTGAAAATGGATGAATAGCTTTCTGGACATGCCCCACTAAAGGAAGCTAAAGGTGTATCAACTCAGAAGATAAAACTTCCAAGGAAGTCGCCTCCATCCCCTCCTCGAACACGTTCCAAGGTTGTAGTGGGAGCAGCACCTTCAACGGGTAACACCTCTACTCCTGTTTCCTCTGCTCTTCATTTAAAATAATGTTCTTGCATCTCTGTATATTCCCTCACCTCCCCTTGTTTCTACCCCGAACACACTCCCCTCCTTAAATTATGACATTGTCTCCCCTCCCCCCATAATCTCGACTACTCCTCTCTCTTTTCGGGAGTCTAACCCTCCACCCTCCCTTCCTCCCCTCCCTCTGCATTGGGGCCCTATACTTACAATCTGTGATCCAGACCATTGCACAATATTCCCCCTTTTGGACTGGGTATTCCTCCCCAATCAGCTGAATCCAAGCCTTCCAGAGGTCGACCTTCTAAGATTGCTAAAGTCATCAAATCTGTGGTGGATGATGTAGCACAGGGCTGCCAAACCACTATTGAAATGGCACTTAGAGCATCAGAGCCCCTTGTATATGTTCCCCCATGATCTTGCTTTCCTTCAACTGTAGGGGACCAGCCAACCCCAAAAAAAGATTGGCTCTCAAGCATCTCCTGACAAACTCCAAATGTGACATTCTCCTAAGAAACCCTTGGACCAACTGAACTGATTTCCTGAACCCTACTCTCCCTCCTCCCAGGATGGCACTTCCAAGGTTTGGATGCAGTGGGAAGATCGGGGCGTCTTAATATGGGAATCAACCCTAAAACAATTAAAGTGATTTCCTCCTAGGGTGGGAAGGGTTTCTTGGGTATGGATATTTTTGTTGGGGATCTGGGGAAAAACATTCACATCATGAACATCTATGCTCCCAACCAGAACGGACTTTAATTCTAGCAATCCATCCTAGACAGTACTCTTATCACCTACTCCACCATCATAGGAGGTGACCTAAATTTTTCTATAGGAAACGAATAATCCTTAGGTCATCACTCTCAAATCGACCCTCTCTCAGATCAAATGGGCATACTCCTTGAGAACCATGGACTCATTGATGTTCCCATGAATAAGAAAATGCCCACATGGCATAATAGGAGAACTAGAGATGATACCCTGCGAAGAAGACTGGATAGATTTCTCATCCATGAAGAGCTCCTCTAAACCCTAACTCTATTTAGGCAATGGGTAGGATCGGGCAGCTTGTCAGACCATTCTCCCATTTTTCTTCAAGTTTCGGGTCCTTCCAGAAAGCCTTGAGCTCCATTCAAATTTAATTCTACTTTCTTAAAAGACCCAGACTATATCAAATTAGTCTCGGATTTCTGGCAAGCTCAACCCCCTCTCAGGGAAGAGAGAAAGGCAGCTGATTTCTATGGGCACCTCAACAAGATCAAAATACTTACTATGGACTGGTCCAAAAGGAAGAAAGAGAGGGATGAGCAAACTCTGAAGGACACTGAAGAGCAGATTTCCTCCTTAGTTGATAAAAAGGGACAAGGCTTCCTATCAAATGAAACAAAATTTCACCTTGTTGAACTGGAATCTCAGAAGTCAAAGATCTTATTGGAAAAGGAAGAGTTATGGAGGCTTAGAAGCAGAGCTATTTGGCTACATGCTGGTGATGGAAATACAAAATTTTTTCACAACTTCGCCAATGGTAGGAAAGAAATTAACACCATCTGGCAGCTGCCCATGGAACAAGAAGGTTGGGCTTCAACTCACTCTCATCTAGCAAGGCTCAGAACAACACACTTCAAAAGTCTGTTCAAAGCCCCCATAGCTACCACTTTCCCTGATATCATCAATCTGGCAGGACATTTCCCATGATATATGGACCTGTATGGCATTGAAGATGTCTTAAAACCTATCTCAATGGGGGAACTAGAGAGCACTCTCAAATGGTTTAAGAGAGATAAACACCCAAGCCCGGATCGCTGGCCTGTCGAATTTTATACTGCGTTTCTGGATATTATGGGGCAAGATCTTCTTGCGGTCATTGAAGAAAGTAGGACTTTGGGTCGTATATATGCCCCTCTCAACTTCAACTATATCGTCCTAATCCCAAAATCTGACTCTCTTTCATCCTTCAGTGATTTTCGCCCCATTTCTCTCTGCAATTGCCTCTACAAAATTATAGCCAAAATCATTTCCAACTGCATCAAGCCCATTTTATCTGATCATATCTCCCAGGAACAATTTGCTTTTCTACACCATAGACATATCCAGGAAGCCATTGGCTTGGCTTAGGAAGCCCTCCATTCAATCAAACAAAAAAATCTCAAAGGGATGGCACTTAAAATTGATTTATTAAAAGCCTTTGATAAAGTCAGCTGGTTATACTTCAGAATGATCCTCACTCATTTGGGTTTCCCCCTGGCATTCACAAACTAGATCATGGGATGTATCACATCTGTATCATTTGCAATCCTCATCAATGGGTCCGCTACTCACTCCTTTCAAGCTGATAGGGCTATAAGACAGTGATGCCCCCTATCCCCACTACTCTTCCTACTGGTTATGGAAGGACTAAGTAAACTGATTGATTATGAGAAGAGATTGGGGAGGCTCAGGGGATTAAAGATTATTGAACATTTCAATCTGTCTCATCTCCTTTTCATCGACGATATACTTATTTTCCTTGGTGGAAGTATTCAGGACATTACAACCATGAATGAGGTTTTAAAACTTTTCATCAATGCCACAAGGATGGAAATCAATAAGGGAAAGTCCTCCATCTCTTTCTCGGAATGCACTCAGTAGGAAATACAGCTCTCACTTAAAAATTTTCCCTTCTAGGTTTTAGATCTAAAGGATGGACTGAAGTATTTAGGTTTCAGACTCAAACCTGATGGATACAAAATAGCAGGCTAGAACTAGCTTATTACCAAGGTGGAGAAAAGAATCAATATATGGTGTCATCGGTTCCTATCAAGGGCAGGAAGACTGATTCTTATCAAAGCAGTTTTGGAAGCTACTCCCATCATCTAGATGTCTTTGGCATGGATCCCAAGGGGGATTCTTCACATAATACAAAATGCATGCAGTCAATTCCTATGGAAGGGGCGAAAGGACAGGAAACGCTTTGCCTAGGTCAATTGGAACAAAATCGCCACTCCCAAAAAATGGGGAGGCTGGGGATTAAAGTAACTTCCTGGCTTTGCACAAGCACTGGCTACTAAACAAGGGTGGCTCTTACAAAAGCACAAGAGCCTCTGGTCGAAGGTGATAGCTCACAAATACATCTGGCCCAACACCATTATTGATTGGATAAGACACCCCTCTTGGAGTAGAAAAGACATCTCAGTCATATGGAGGGCCATACTAAATACTTTGCCCATTATCAAAGACGGACTCATATGGAAAATAGGAAATGGTACATCAATTCATATTGGGATGGATCCCTAGACTGACAGTGGGAACTCATATCAACTCCCACCAGAGCTAATCGCACTACTAAATAACAAAGGCATCACATACATTGAACAACTCGGTGACCAACAAAACTCTTCCTTTCTATTTCAAGCCTGGCACTCTGGTGAGGATTGGAACATACCTATTGAATGGGACAGGTCATGGAAAAACTACATTCAAGCCCTTACAGAATCTCATGTCAGACTAAATGATGATGATGATGAACTTATTTGGGGGCATTCAGAAAAGGGTCAATACTCCTCAAAGCAGGGCTATGACATCATTATAGTTGATAAAAAGCCAGAAACCATGAAAAGCTGGTGGAAGAACCTATGGAAATTGAAATCCCCCTTGCGCACAAGACTTCTGATGTGGAACATCCTCGAAAATAAAACACCCACTATAACTAATCTAAGAAAGAGGGCATTCGCTAGACCCACTTGGAGCGTACTTCACCATCAAGAGGAGGAATCGACACATCATCTCTTTCTTACTTGCCCCATTACTAAGACAATATGGTAGCAAGTTATTACATCACTAAATATAAACAAGATCTGGCAAGGAGTCAACATGCCAAATTCCTAGGACTAGTGGTGGGGAGAAGCATCCAAACCAAAGACAAGAAATCTGCCCCTCCTGGTCTCATGGCATATTTGGCTAAGGCGTAATCTCATTATCTTCCAAGACAAGCCTGTAAATTGGAATATGTTTCCACCTAAAATATGCTCGAGTTATGAGGAAATACCAGCAGAAGAAATCAACAATAGACCCAGGATTATAACACAGGAGCAAATAGACAAGTCAAAGCCTTGGGCATATTTCGATGGGGCTGCTCAAGCTCAGGGTTGTGGGGGTGGCATCCTATTCCATCTCATAGATTCACATTTCTTCCAGATTAGTATGGGCTTAGGCCAAGGCACAAACAACTATGTCGAGCTGATATCTCTTAGACACTTAATTTACTTTGCTATACTACAACAATGCAGAAATATACAAATATATGGGGACTCAACGAATGTGATAAACTGGTTTAACAACTCGGCTACATGCCATGCTTATTCACTAAGAACTATTATGGATGAAATTATTTTCTTTTAAACAAATTTTGATCATATTTCTTGCTCTCACATCTACATGGAGCAAAATGAAAGCGTGAACAAGCTTTCAAAAGAGGCAACAAATCATCCTATAAGAGAATGGTTGATTATTGAACATAGACCAGAAAGAACATACCAATTTTTCCACAGGCCATACATAGACAACGATCTTCAGAGGGGGGATAACCCCTAATTTTCTCAGCAAATTTTTGTTTATAAATACAGGTTGCTATAAATGACATAAATAACAGTATTTTGTTCATGAACAGTTATCAAATCTAGGTGACATTTTGGCTTTTGTATTTTCACAGTAGCACAATACACTCCTTGGGGTCTTCTTGTAATTATCTCAAAACTACAACAACTGACTTCGGTCACAGTATTTCATATGCTTAAGGGCATATACAACACGTAATTTCACCAATTAATGAAATTATGTTTTTCTCCCCGGGAAAAAATATAAATCCATATTAAGCACCTATGTAACATGAGTATAGAGGGAATTACATATCACCTTCATACTTTGGTGTTGGGCAGCAAAATGAACCTCTAATCCAGAGGAAACTACATATCACCTTTGTATCTTCGTGCTGGATAGCAGAATGAATCTCTGAGCTTAATTATTTTTTCTTACCAAATTCAAAAACATAAATCTGATGAAATTGAAATCTGAAGGTGAATTTGTAGTTTTCTATTATATAAAAAATTCAATAAAAGCCTCTTCTACATTCATTTATTTACTTTGTTTAATAGCATATATTTTTATTAAATAATTATTATAGAAAGAAAGTGTGCACCTACATTTTTTCACATCACCAACACAATAAAGAGAAATAGGACAAATCATTTAAAAGTTAAGCTTTTGGCAATGATTATAAATAGTTCTTGCTCCAACTTTTGTTATAGGTTTGAATAAATAATATTTTATTTCTCATTCATGGCAGCTTGGATTATCATCATTGAATTATCCATTTTACTATAATTTAATTAAAAGGTTTATTTTGTAATAGAAATTTAAACATTTTTTCTTTTTTTATAGTTCTGTTTTTTTGTTTTTTAACATTATTTCTAGGTTGGGGTTGACGCTTTTATTGGATGGAAGAATATAGATCTACCCATAATGGAATTCTTATCCCCAAAATTGTACGACACTTGGTCAAGGCTAGAGGCCCCTTGGGAATTTTAATTCACCAAAGTGGCTTCCATCCTCAACCCCTCCCCATGAGGTTTAAACCTATAGCCTCGCACAGACTAAACCCGCGCAAACCAATTGGTCTACATCTCATGGGTATTTTTGTAGCTATATTGAGTTTGTCTATAATTGTGCTTAGTTGGCAACCATCTTTGCTCGTTGATTCAAAAAATAAACATTTTCTATTTCCACATAAAAAGGGAGTTCAATATAGAGGCTAAATATTGGGCTAAACTTGTAGGCATCCTTGTTGTGCTTGAGGTTTTGATTAAAAATCAAGTTGTATGCTCATATCAATTCCTTAGCCATGGTTACCAACTAGAACTTTATCCCCAAGGGGCATGCCACTCTAGACAATAGATAGCCACATTATGTGAATACATAAGGGGAATCGGTTGTTCATTCCCCTCATTCACTCCAAGTGGCTCCACTGATGGTTATTCAACATAGTGGAGGCAACTCACACAAGCTATTTAGGACTATGGATTTTTTTGGATACATATGAATATGTTTGGATTTCATGGAGGTGAAAGGGAGCTAGTGTATTATCACAAGGGTGTTGTTAGGCCTACAACAACCCCCATTTTTTTATTAATAAAAATAGGAACCCTTCAAAAATTTTGAATTTTGAATTTTATTTTATAAATTGCTTCAAAAAAACATATTATTTTTTAAAATAATAAATAAAAATTTATAGTCAAAGGTTGGAGGTCTGAATTTTGTTAAATGTTTTTATTACCCTGGACCTCCTGACTTTCAAACCTTCCAAGCTCACAAGATGTGATTTCATATTCTTTCAACTCCCTAACTTCCCAACTATCTGGACCTTTTGACTAGGTGAGTCATTTCATTGTTTTTCACATAATTTTTCTTTATTATCATTTTCTTTAAATAAAACCTGAAGTAGGGTAGTTTAAGGATGGGTGTCCATTAAAGTGTTAAATTAAAATAAAATTCCCCGACCTTTCGATCACCCGTGTACATCCTCGTTTCATGAGTTGATAAACAATTCAATTTCATATCAAATTTAATAAGCATTAATGAACAAAACACACATTATAGGATATTTAACTTCCCAATATTTTCAATAGATTCACCCTTGTTTCTTTCAAGAAGTTGTTAAATGCAGTAATATGGTTTTTTTGGCTTAAAATATCCTTTTTGTTTTTGTGCATTAAACTCTTGATTTATGCAAAAGAATAGTTAATTCTTATAAAATATGCATTTTCTAGTTAGTATTAAGCATGTTTTGATTTATTGAATTTACACCACCCATTTCTGTAAATTCATTTTATTATTACTCTTTTTTCTCTGTTAGAAGTTATAAAATGGTTAAGAAAGGAAAGGCACAAGCTTCCAGAAATGCGGCTTGAGAAACTAAAATGAAAATGAAAGTAGCAGAAGCCCCAAGACTTGAGGATTCCAGCTTAAATCCATTCCTTATCGCATATACAACTTTTAAAACTCAGGATGTAGGTAACATTACATGGGATTTTTTTTTTAATTTATTTGAAAAACGAAAATGGGTAGCCTCAAAGAACTCAAATGATGAATCTTTTTTAGACTCTGAAGCAATTAGAAAAACTGAATTGCATAGCAATTAGAAAAACTTAATTGCATAAAATCATAGCCAAGAAAAACATTTTTCCATATTATGATATGATAAGTTGGATTTTAACTCATGCCCATATTCCAACTTGATCTATTGTTGATGAAAATCACAATGTTTTTGCCTCCTAGAAACGTGAAGTCCTTAATGCCATTTAGAAGATTAATCCTCTTGAAATGTTATTTAATAAATAATTTTTGGATGAATTACATAATGACATTGTTAATGAGAAGAAGAAGGATTATAGTTTAGTCATTTATATTTGGCTCCATGACGTGGAGGGATGCAAATTAAAAACATGAAAATATTACCCAATACCAATCTTCAAAAAAACCTTTTAGATATATAGCCAAGATGCTTTCTAAACTATATGGAGAAGCAAATCTTGGACATTATAAAATGGAATGGTTTCCTCTCATATATAGAATTCATAAGTAGTTGAAAATATTTAATTGGGAAGATATTACATCTAAGAATTTAACATAAGCCATTAAGCTATATTCAACTTCCCTTCGTGAGTTTGAAAAAGGTTTTTCTATGTCTAATTATCTCATGGATGTTGTTATAGCCTCAAGTTCCATTTTTTTTTTATGGAATGGAGTTATTATCTCAACCATCAATAAACTATTTAGGATTATTGTGTTATCTTATGGGAAAGTAAATACAAACAGAATTTTTATGATATATGCAACAACATCATGATTTATCTTCATGAATTTTTATTTGGAAAAACCCCCAAAGATTTAGTAAGGATTTTTAGGAAGCCTTATCTCAAATTGGTGACTAGTTTTTAGAAGACAATTTTCCTGTTATCAATATTTATGGAAGTGAGGTAGGATCTCATGTATGACAAAGATAAATAATTGATAGGTTTTACATTACAGAGATAACCAATAAGACTACACTTCATGGAAAATCTAGACTATTAAATAGACTGTAAAAAAAAAAAAAAAAAATGGCCTAGTTTCCCTATTAAAATTGGTTAGATGGTGCTAAAATATAAGGGTCATGGCATAGTTGAAGAGGAAGAGTTACTAAACCTTTGGCTAAATTCCTTGCCTTATTTCATATATGATCCCAAATATCTAAGTATTGATCATTACAAATTGCCAAGATTGTCAAAGGGCTTTCAACAGTAACAACCCATTTTGATTATGCTTTTGTTCATGTTGATGATTTTGATCAAGTTGCTCAAAGAGTTCGTTTCATGGATATTGAAGAAAATGATAAAGTGAAAAAATTCAAAGAAGACACTTATGAATTTTATCTCAAATAGAGAAGTCTTTATACATTCCTATAGAGCTTGACTCTCCATCTACATAAGAGAAAAATATTGAAGTATCAAAATATCTAGCTTCACTTGATTTTTATTCTTTATTACAATCCTATGATTCATTTGACTTGAATTGAAAAAACAATGTGAGTAGTGTAAAGGAAAAATTAGAAAAAATTTGAAGTACAATGAAGAAATTGGTTAAAAAACAAAGTGCTTCTATGGAGGGGAAATTGATAATTGATGTTAAGTGACCTAATCAACTAGATCATCCAGAAAGACACAAAATTGGATTCATCCCAAGATGAAAAGGTAAAATAAACAATTGAAGCTCAACAAATTATTCAAACAATTATTTAGAACATTAACAAAGAGGTTCAATAGAGTTCACTAACTATAACTCTAGAAGTTCAAAGAATTCATAAGGAAATAGTTCAAAATGTTTTACAGTCCCCATAAACATATACGCAGGTTATGAAGAATTTGTCTCTAGGGATTTGATTAACTCTAATTTCAACAAACATTCTAGTTTCTTCCTCCATTTTAAAACCACTTTCGGATGTCAAACCAATTTCTAAAATAGTTCCATCCTTAAGTGAATACTATTTTAATTCTCAAACCAAATTAGTGGTTAAGAAAAACAATAAGAGGAAACATGAGTCTATTGATATTGTTATAGAATTAAGTTTGCGAGCTTCAAGTAATCATAAAGAAAAAGCCAAAGAATTAGCTCGAGCAATTGGAGTTTTTGTGAATTATACACAACATACAATTGATAATATATCTGAAGATTTTGGAAAATGTTTGACCAAAATTAAGGAAATTGAAGCACAACTACAAACAAAGAAAATATTTCAATGAGGAAAAATGGAAAAGTCATTCTACAGTTCATACAAAGGGATTTTATTTCTATTCAACAGATAGAAGAAAATCATAATTTGGATAAGTCAAATCCTAAACAAGAGAGGCAAAAGAAATGATAGATTCAAACAATCAACATGCTCGGGAAATTGAAGATTTAAAGGAATCTCAAGAAAACTAGATTACAACTCTTAAGGAAGAATTAGATAATAATGCAAAGGTTATTTCCTTAATCAACAAGGGAAAAACTGAATCCTTGCAACAACAATTAAAGCATAGTTAAGAAATAATTGCAAGTGTCAATTTTCTAAAGGAACAAGACATTCTAAAGGACAGGGATTATCAACCACCCCTATCCTGCACCTGTGGAATGTACTGCATGCAACACCTTTCACTATTGTTGTTGCTTTTGAAACATCTGCAACTGAGAAACATAAAAAAAAAAAAAAAAAAAAAAAAAAAAAAAAAAAAAAAAACACATAAATCATCTCGTGCCAACTGAAACAATATATATATATATATATATTCCTCACAATATAGTTCAAGTGGTTGAGTTCTCGTTGCTAAGTATCTTGCCAATTGCAAGGTCAGAAAATCAAATCTCTTCAACCCCTCGGGGTTAGGCTTGAACAAATAAGCGTGAACATAGTTGAAAAAACAAACTGTTCAAGCAAATTTAACTTTAATTTTTGGTTTCATTTTGGACCATTAACTACTCCAGAAAACTAGATTGTTATTTGTCAGATGATTGAAAAAAAGACAAAAAATTGAGGAGTTTATTCTTTCTATGTCAAAGCAACTAGTGTTAGGCTTTGGCATTTTTTGAGGAGTTTATTCATTATGCCAAAATAACTAGTGTTAGTCTTGTTTAAACCTATTATTGAACATCTTGGTGAATTGATGAAAGCATTTCTTTTGTTTAGCTTCAAATTTCTCTTTGCCATTATGAAACTTTCCAAACATATTATAGATAAACACACTATATTATAGATACACATTAGAATTATTTTTCTTTAGAACAAGGTATTCCATTTTTATAAATTTAGAATGAAATTTTCATATTTACTTTATTTGCAGAATGTTCTTTAGGTAAAGTTAGTGGCTACCCGCATTGGTTTTGTTCTGTTTATCGATCCCTTGTGGATGCAATACAATTTATAAGCACATTAGTGGCTCAAACAGTCAACCTAGGAGTTGCATGGTGGATGTTGGGGTGGGTGAAAGATATATGCCAAAAAGATCTTTTATCTCCAAGTAGCCCATGGACATGTCCCATTGATCATGTGTTCTACACTACATTAGTCATATGCGGTTTGGCTGGTCTCGAAAGGATATTTAGCAAACTTGGAGTGTATCCCTAGTTAAATTGGTTCTTCTTGGGTGGGGCAACTGCTCCAGTTTTAGTTTGGTTGGTGCACAAGGCATTTCCAAATGTAAAGTTGACTCCTCTAATTAACATGCCAATTCTGTTGGGATCTACCGCCGTAATGCCTCCAGTCAGTGTAGTCAACTACACATCCTGGATCACCGTTGGCACCATTTTGAATTATTTTGTCTTTAAATATTGTAAAGCTTGGTGGAAACTTTATAATTATGTGCTCTCTGCAAGCCTGCATGTTGTTGTGGACTTTATGACTATACTGTTATACTTCACATTGGGTATGGAAAACATACCTTTAAATTGGTGGGGAACAAGTTGGGAGAATTTCCCTTTAGCGATATTCGACATTGCTAATGGTATCCAAGTGGATGGTTCTCCTATGTATTAATTCAAATTTGATGGTCACTATTTTTATATTATGCTTTTTTATGTGGGGAAGTATGTACATGTATATATGTCATCATCTCATCTCAATGTATATGTGGATACATAGTTTTCTATTATATAAAATTCAATAAAAGCCTTTTTTACATTCATTTTTCCACTTTGTTTGATAGCATATTTTTTTTTAAATAATTATTATAGAAAGAAAGTGTGCAGATACATTTTTTTCCATCACCAACACAATAAAGAGAAACATGACAAATCGTTTAAATGTTAAGCTTTTGGCCATGGTTATAAAGAGCTCTTGCTCCAAATTTTGTTATAGGTTTGAATAAATAATATTTTATTGTGTTAGTAAAAGATTTAGCTTTTTTTAATTTGAATTTTATGGGAAATTTTGGTTGTGTCTAAGAAATAATTTTCTTTTCCACATTCATGGGAGCTTGGATTCTTATCATTGAATTATCTATTTTATTATAACTCAACTAAAAGATTGACTTTGTAATAGAAATTTAAACATTTTTTTTCTTTTCATAGTTATGTTTTTTGATTTTTTTTAAGTTATCTCTAGGTTGGGGCCAATTCTTTTATTGGATGAAAGGATATAGATCCACCTATAATGGGATGTTAATGGGATTCTTATCCCCAATATTGTACAATGCTCGGTCAAGCTTCGATGCCCCTTGGGAAGTTTAATTCACCAAAGTGGCTCCCATACTCAATCCCTCCCCATGAGGTTTAAATGTTTGGCCTCATACGGACTAAACCCCACCCAAACTAACTAGTCTACACCTAATGGGCCTTTCGTAGCTATATTGAGTTTGTCTATAATTGTGCCTACAAATTTTGTGATTAGTTACTTGGTGCAATCTCCAAGACACCTACTTTTTCGGTGACATATCGTCTATGCCTTAGAATTTCAATTTTCCCATTACTTTCTTATGAAAGGATGCTCTTTTGAGTGAAAAATAGAGTTGGAAAATTGACTTTCAAGCAAATTGTGAGCTTATTAGAATTGAGTGTTATTTCTAATTAAGAAGAAAAGAAATGGCTGTAAATTTAATCAAAATCAACCCATTTAGTTGTTCTAGTGAATTTTCAAACCTCTAATTTCTATGGACTTCTATCTGTAGATTACACTCTAGGTGTAGAAGGTGGAATTGGATGTGGCACAACTACACCAACTAGTGGATTATTGGCGAAGGGGCTCTCCCTATTCTATGGGCAGTGAGCTTCCTATTTACTCTTTCTTTTTCTGCCTAGTATAAGCAAACACAATGCTTTAATGGAAGGCCAACGCATTGTGTTGCTCAAGATATTGGAAGAAGGAAAAAGTCTCACTATAAATAGCCACATAATCCTCCAAAGCTTCAAAATGACATTTTTCTCAATCTCAGATTTACTATGTTAAAGGAGAAGATAGTACCTAAGGATACTAGATTAGCTAATAATGGTTGAATTCCCACTTTCTTATGTTTTGAGAATCATAATAATGGCTATAGGATTATCTCTAAAGCCTCGACCAACCTATAAACACAAGTTTAATTTTAATTGTCAATTAAATACTTTCACATTAAAATACATGAATATGAATTTATATGTTTTGTAAATAGTTTATATATGTAAACTACTTTTATACCATATGGCTTTATAAGAACAAGTATTACTCTATTATTTTATTTTTTTAATCTATTAATGATTTTGCTCTAAATTTTCAAAACTTTATATACAAATCACCTCAACATATATACATGCTTAATTTTCTATTATATACAAATCGAAAAATATAACATTCCATATTCATTTATTCTTTTATAGAAGGTTTACCTAACCTAACCACATATTCTTTCACTCACTAGTTCTTAACTGAAAATGGACAAACATTTTTGTTACATACCCAATGTACACTATAAAACAATAACACTTAATATGGCTCTAAATTATGTCATTAAACCAAAATATACACGTGTAAAATGAAATAAATATACACGTGTAAAATGAAATAAATATACACGTGTAAAATGAAATAAATATACATTTGTAAAATGAAATAAATAGTTCCAATAAATCATTAATTTGATACCACTTCACAATGTATTAGATCTAAAGAGATATAAAAAAACACTTAAGCTTTGTATGATGCCTTCAAAGAGTATAATCTAGTTAATGACTATAGGATTATTTTCCTTCAACTTAGGTTGAGTTTTCAATTAAATAAAATTGGAGTGCTCAAATTTAAATAGATAACTTGGTTCAAACACTTGATTGAGCTTAAATAGGCTTGTTAATTTTTTTAGTCCCTCATCCTTTAGGCCTTGTCTCTTTATCATGATTAGTGCACCTTGGTGTCACTCACCCAACTTCCCCCTAGCTCTCAATACTAAAACCTTAAATAGTTTTTATTTCTTTGTAGTAATTTTAAATATTTCTATAGTTGTGTAGAAATTTAATTCTAGATTTAATCTACTTATAAAAATTGCTAAATCAAAAGACAAGAATCTACTCTACCAATCTGTGGAAGTAAGTTCACGATCTAGAAGAAGAATAAATAATATGCATCAAGATTCAACACACATGCACATAGAAATATCTCGGGGAAAGCAACTGGTCAAAAACATCTTACTATAGGTATTGCATTAATCAAAGGATCTGGATGAATACAATATGCCCTGCTCAATCTTGAGCTCAACCTACACCTGTATCTTCTATCCTCTTCCTGTCTAACTAATTTTGGCCAACACTTAGCCAAATTTTCAAGCCTCCAAGCTCCTATTTCCTTGTGTTGTTTCCTTAGGAATTAGCCCCTATTAAATAGGAAATTAGCTCATCTGGATTGTACAATTCCTTTAGGTCAATCCTCTAATTGCATGCATGAGTTGTATAATTTAGAACATTCTACAACTGATAATTCCCTTGAACTCCAATCTCAAATGGATAACTCAAATTTTGTGCATGAATGAGTTAATTATGGCTAATTAATTAGTTAACAGGTTGATCATTGAGTACACACCTCACTACTAGACCCCCCAGTAGTTCCTCCAACAATTGAAACTAATTTAACTAACCATAACTCAATTTAACTGAATTAAATTGTTACAATTGAAATTAACTCAACCTAGGCTCCTAAAATTTAGGAACTCGCACACAATTGAACTCTATGCCCCTAACCCAAATTAACTAAGCTAGACTCCTATTTTTTATGAATCAACTCAAGTAAACTTAAATTCAACTCATTAATTAGAATTTATTGTTCTTAACTATGTGACAAGTGCTATGTCACCTCAGTTAACTTCTCCAAGTTTTATGTTGATGTGGAATTTCGATTTTCCTTAATTTTAATTAAGGCAAAATCAAATTGAGACTTTCTTACTGCATTTTCAACACTCCCTCTCAACAAGAAAGGGATTATCAACCACCCCTATTCTGCACTTGTGGAATGCACTGCATACAACACCTCTCACTATTGTTTTTATTTTTGCAACATCTCCAACTGAGAAAAAAAAAACAACAAAAACAATAAAACAAAAAAAAAACAAATTGTTTGCAACTGTCCACTGTGTCTGTCACTGAAACAATTATAATATATAACCATTCAATTCAAATTATAAAAACATTATATATTTATAAACTATTATAATAGAAATATATTTTTCAATAAAATATAATAAAAAAAAAAAAAAAAAAAAAAAAAAAAAAAAAAAAATTATATAAAAGAAACATACGTAAATTAAAAATAATTTAATATTTAAGTTTTATATATATATATTATATATATATATATATATATTATATTAAAATACTTTTGTAAAATATAAAATTAAATATAAAAAAGAATAAATGTAATTAAAGATATATTTTATATATATTATTATATAATTAATTATATATTATATATATATATATATATATATATGAAAAGTTTAATATTTCAATAAAATATAAGGTGAAATATATTAAAATACATATGTATATTTAAAAAAATATTTTAATCTTTAAATTTTATTTCTATTATGTAACATGCCAATACATCTAATCTATTTTTGGTTAATATGAAAATGATTAATAGTAATTTTTTAAGAACTTTTATTATTATACCAAGTAAACTCAATTATTTGATGTAATTTGTAAGTGCTAAGTTGAATTCATATTCACTGTATATGTGTTGATTTCATATTAATTCATTTATTCATATTTTGCTATGCATACAAATCTTATATGATATGGTAGTAACGACGTAAGTATCAAACCTAACATTTGTAATGTATGCAACCCGTATCCCCTTAACTAGACGAATCTTGAAAGTTATGAACAACTGGATCGCACTTCATGGAGATCTAAGTGGATGGCTCAAATCAATAATTTGGACAAGGTGTGAATTGTAGAAATTCCTTGTAGATTCAAACTGTAAATTAAATCTAAAAGGAATTGTATCAAAGATAGATTTGTAGAAATTTCTACATGGTATCAGAGCAAAAACCACTATAGAAGAGGAGCATACGATTTTGTCTTTTGTAGGAGAAATTGAATTTGCAGTATCATACTTCCGAGCCGGCAGGATGTCATTCTACATATTGAGACTCGAATATGCCCTTGAGGGTAGTTCAAACTATATTGCTTGGAAAGACATGATGGAGGTAGTGTTGGAAGAAAACGAGCTTAAGGAATTCATAGACAAAGATATTGCTAAGCCATTTGATGCTCATGATTTGGCAGAATGGAGAAAGTGTGTGGCAAAGGTGAGAAGGATGATCCTAGAAGGAGTTTTGAGATCATATTGTCTCAAACCTCCATGGTAAGGAAATTTGTCGAACATCAAGTGTTTTCACTATCACAAGTTTGGGCACTATGCCGTGAAATGCCCACAGAAGAAATAAAGAAAGAAGGAGCCTGTAATAGAAGCAACAGGTGAAGCCTTAGCTTCAGAATTCGACATTGATTTTACTCTCATTACATGTATGACAATCACTCTAATGGGAAGCATGTGGTATCTCGATAGTGGTGCCTCATTCCATATGACAGGGAATAGAGATCTCTTCACTGACTTGTAGGAGAAAGACCTCAAGAAAAACATAGAGTTTGGACATGATGGGAGGTATAGCGCGATATATATCGGTACTATTACTTTTCAGAGGGAGCCTGGCTCCCCTCTTAGACTCACAGATGTGATGTATGTTCCAGGACTAATCAGGAGC
Organism: Pinus taeda; assembly: GCA_000404065.3. Lineage (NCBI taxonomy): Eukaryota > Viridiplantae > Streptophyta > Pinopsida > Pinales > Pinaceae > Pinus > Pinus taeda. The sequence goes on from APFE030321997.1 coordinate 93,936, forward strand.
TCAAAATTTTCCAAAATATTAGTGTCAGAATCTTGATAAGCTTAGCTTCATATCGAAGAGCTTTTCATTATGAATCCAATGGTGCAAACATCACTCAAATTCAAGCTCATATGCAGAAGTTAGAACAAGTCAAAGTTTAGGTTTGACTTGGACACGTGGCAGGATTGGATGACATAGAAAAGGCCCCAGTGAATGGGGAAGCACCAAGTGGTAGGTTGCCATTGGGTCCCACATATCACATATCAGAGAAAAACTGAGGAGCGGCTTCAAGAGAATCGTCCTTAGGTAAGTGGTGATGCGATAATCACATATCACAATCGCACAAAGAGAAAGTGTTAAGAATCAGCCCCCAGTAGGATCTTGGTTGCGATTGCAATATCACAAGATGGAGGAGAACAAGAATCAACCCCCGACGTATCCCGGTTGCGATGCGACAAACTCACAATCGTAGATCGCAATAGGAGCATGAAGTAACACCCCGACCACTGCTGATTATGATTCACGATGGGGGGACTTTTAGATCCGATATTTTTATACGTTATATCTTATAACCTCGACGGGTCCACTACTATTGTAGTTTATGGACTTTGATATCTGCCGACAGAAATTTCCGATTGCGATTACGATGGGGTCCCTGGATGCGATATGCTATATGTTGTGTTTTATAATCCTAGCAGGTCTGTGTATTGCAAAGTGCCTGTTGTTTGGGCTTGGGACTATCCGCTGATGGTTGGACTTCACCGATTGCGAGCTGCGACAGAGCTGCGAAACCATCACCTTTTCCGCTAGACTAACCACTTTGTATGTGACCACTTGGCCTTAACTATAAGATAGGCAAGAATATGGCAGGACTACTGATTTTGGTAGAACTACTAGATTTAACTCCATATAATGAATCTAGCTGGCAGTAACCCAGATTTGGAGGAGGAAATTGTGGAAAGACTAACATAAGTAATAACTAAGGAAATTTTCAACCAAATGGGATGCAAAAGGAGGCTAGATAGCCATTTTTCGACATTCTGAATTGATTGGAATAGGTTTAGGATCAAAGGATCACTTTTGGATAAGCGTTTTGCAAAGTGAAGCCTATGGGTGCTCTGGTCAGCCAAAGTGTTGATTCAATTTAAGGAGGAGAATAAAGATGGAGATGACCTTGCAGGGGTCTTCCAGCCTCCATGTGCTTTCTGTAATAACCATTACATCAGTGGTGTAGCTTTATCTCTTCTTTTCTCTATATGGGTTTTGGAGAAGAGACTTATCGATGTACTTCAAGTGGATTGTGATATTGTTTATGCTCTTTGAAGTTGGAGTATGGGGTATTGGTGTAAGATGCCTGTGATAAAGTTTACATGTTTGACTGTAGGTTAACATGTGTATGGAGTGAGAACTTTTGAAAAAAGTTATTTCTTTGACGAATAAACTAACCATTCCATTTCAGCAGTTTATGTACTCTTCTTTTCTAGATATTGAGCATAATGAGAAGGGTTCATGCCTGTAGAGTTGATCCAAAGAGATGTAGCCTAGGAGGGGTGAAATCCTTTATCAATGGATGTTGTATTACTGATTGATGCATGCTTCCATTCAATGTTTTGATTTCATGTTTTAAGTTTTCTTCATGAAACTAACTTAAGTAAAAAACACATAAAAATTCATGTTTTTACTTGCTATTTTGGAGTACAAACCTCAAGAACATGTTTACATTATGAATAGGGTATTAACACAACATTACTAATCTGATCCATTTCGGATCAAGTTGGTATCAGAGCATAGGTTTTCTTTGTGCAAGGAGGAATTGACTATTGTTTGCAAGTGAATGTGTTTTGAAGCTCAAGTGAGGAGAAGGTTTTGGAAAGGAGAGAAAGATTGTTACAATCTCTATCACCAAGTTCTACCTCAAATTGCAGTAGAAGCTTCAAGCAAAGCATGTCCCAAGGAGGAGAGCTTACAAGAATGTCATAGGATGTGAAGGCTTTTAGAAACGCTTTCTTAGACATGGCAGAAATGGTGAAAATCCTCTATGAAGAGAGGAATACCAAATTGCAAGGTGAAAGCTCTAGACCTGCAAGAGGAGAATGTTCTCCAAGGGAAGAAGGTAACAAGAATGGTGATAAACCACCATCTTCTCCACAATATTCATGTTTTTCTACAACTCTTATGCAAGATGATAGTGTAGAAAGTCCCTCAGTAAAGGTAGATGGACAATTTTGTAGCTTTTGTCCACATGATGTGGAAGATGAGGTTCTATAAGCACCCAAATTCAAGGAGATGAAAGAAGAGAGCCAAAGATTCCAAGAGGACACATCCAAAATCAAAAGGGAGTTCAAAAACATATTGGTATGTCAATAAAAAGATGAGGCAAATGATAAGAATTTACATGCTTCTTCCTTATGCGAAAGTATTGACGTAAATTCATTTGCAGCCTTTGAAAAACATAGTAAAGGCATTGGATCCAAGCTCGTGACCAAGATGGGTTATAAGGGAGGAGGCTTTGGAGTAAACCAGCAAGGTATTAAAAATCCAATTGAGGCCAAGGAGAGTTATAAATATGAAGGCTTAGGATATGTTGCAAAAGAAGAATGGTCTTCTAGTGACAACTCATGGGCATCATGTTCCTTTTTTCATAAGAGAGGACATGAGGAGGCAAGATATTGGGATTTCCATCCAGAATTGGTTCCCTCTTGGTTCCCCAAGCGTAAGGAGGACTTGAAGTGCAAAGCGTCTCTAAAGAGAGATGAATATTTTGAACAAGAAGGGAAGCTAAATTCTTCTTGCCACGCGAGTTCCTTACACAAGCAACATATGCCAAAGGACAACAAATAGAGGTATATCCATTATGTTAATTCAAACATTGTTCATAATGGAAAACAACAAGCAGATTTAAATAACGTATTGAGGAATATGTTTCCATGCGCCTATTTCCTTTCAACCAACCATTGTGTAGATAAGTGCGATAAAAGGAAAGAAGTCATCACGAAGATGTTTATGGTTACTGGAATTGAGACCGAAAACAGAAAATCTCATCCAAGGTTAGAGGCAAGTGAGCCAAGAGGAGCTCAAAAGACTTTTTGTACTCATTGCAATATTAGTGGACATTAGGTCAAGAGATGATGGAAATTTTCTCCACAAATTCATGGCAAGGGAAAGAAAATTATGCAAGAACTAGAAGAGGAAGCGACAAAAGAAAAATTGGCGCAGGATGCGACCATCCCTGAAGAAGCTTCAGAAGAAGAGAAAGTTCAAATAGAGGGTTCACTTACCTGGTTGGATAAGAAATGGGTGGACTATTTGTCTAGTTGAAGTTTGTAAATTTTTGTTTTGCACTAGTTGCATATCCCCATAGTTAGGTAACTTGTAAAAGCGATGTTCATAAATAAATCACTTATATGCAACAATGTTTTGTTTAAGCATTACAATGCTAGTTTGGCTTGTTGATAGTCAATTCGAATGGAAAATTTGAGAGTCAAGTTTATTCCATTTAAAAAAATGCATTTCTATTTGTAGTTTGAGAAAGCGTTTTAAAATTGTTGTATGAGTAGATGAAACACATTTAGTATGTCTCAAACGTGTTTAGCACTCAAGTTATAAAATTATTCACTATGTGAGGCTTGTTTTGGTTCCTTTAGAAAAGTCTTTTTGGGATCTTATCCTCGATAAGGATTTTGCAGATGAGCACTTTGGAATTCTTATTGGCCATAGTAACATGGACATGTAGAGAAGAACATCGAACATGAATTCTTTAGTCAAGTTATATTTTAAGTTCAACTTGAGAAAAAGCCAAGACAAGTACAAGTCAAGGAACTTCAAACATCGATTAGATTGAGTTTGGGAAAATGAAAGAATTGTACATTCAAACGTCGAACAAATGAAAGTAAACTTTTGGAGAACAAAAGATTTTCAATGGGGAAGAGTGATTAGGAGCTCAAATTTGCCAAAATATCAAAGCGTATGAATCTTTAAAACCTTAGCTTTAGTTCGAAGATTTCCTCATTTTGAATCCAATGGTGTGAATGACACTCAAATCCGATTTCATATGCAAAAGTTAGAGCAAGTCAAAGTTCAGGTTTGACTTGGAGACATGGCAGGATTGGGTGACATGGCAAAGGTCCTAGCAAATGGGGAAGTGCCAAGTGTTAGGTTGTCATTGGGTCCCGTATATCACATATCAGATAAAAACAGAGGAGCGGCTTAAGGAGAATCAACCTTAGGCAAGTGGTGATGCGATAATCATATATCATAATCGCACAAAGAGAAAGTGTTGAGAATCGGTCCCCATCAAGATCTCGGTTATGATTGTAATATCAAAAGATGAAGGAGGAACAAGAATCGGCCCTCAACGTAGCCTGGTTTCAATGCGAAAAATTCACAATTGCAGATCGAAACAGGAGCATGACGTAACACCCTGGCCGCTGTCGATTGCGATTTGCGATGGGGGGACTTTCAGACTTGATATTTTTATACGTTGTATTTTATAACCCCGATGGGTCCGTTGTTATCATAGTGTATGGACTTTGATATCCGTCGAGGGAAAGTGCTGATTGTGATTGCGATGGGGTCCCCGAATGTGATATGTTATATGTTTTGTTTTATAATCCCGGTGGGTCCGTGTATCGCAGAGTACCTATTTTTTAGGCTTGGGACTACCCGTCAATGGTTAGACTTCACCGTTTGTGAGTTATGACAGAGCTACAGAACTATTGTATTTTTCGTCGAGCTGACCAATTTGTATGTGACCACTCGGCCTTAACTGCGAGATAGGCAAGAAGATGGCAGGACCACCGATTTCAGTGTAACTTCCATATTTAACTCTAGATAATGAATTTAACTGGCAGTAAGCCAGATTTGGAGGAGAAAATTGTGGAAAGGCTGACAAAAGTCACAACTAAGGTAATTTTCGACCAAATGGGATGCAGAAAGAAGCTTGATAGTCATTTCTGGACATTTTGAACTGATTGGAATAGGTTTCAGGATCAACGGAGCACTTATGGTTAATCTTTTTGAAAAGTGAAACCTATGGGTGCTCTGGTCAACCAGAGCGTTGATTCAATTTAAGGAGGAGTATAAAGATGGAGATGAGCTTGTAGGGGTCTTCTAGTCTCCATGTGCTTTTTGCAGCAACCATACATCAGTGTAGTAGCTTTATCTCTTCTTTTCTCTACATGTGTTTTGGAGAAGAGACTTATTGATGTACTTCAAGTGGATTACGGTACTGTTTATGCTATTTGAATTTGGAGTATGGGTTCTTGGTGTAAGATGCATGTGTTTGTTGAAGGTTTACATGTTTGATTGTAGGTTAACATGTGTATGGACTGAGAACTTTTGAAAAGTGGTGTTTCTTTGATGGAGAAACTAACCATTCCATTTCAGTGGTTTATGTACTCTTCTTTCTAGAGATTGAGCATAATGAGAAGGGGTCATGCCTTTAGAGCTGATCCAAGGAGATGTATCCCATGAGCAGTGAAGTCCTTTATCAATGGATGGTGTATTATTAATTGATGCATGCTTCCATTCAATGTTTTGGTTTCATGTTTTAAGTTTTCTTCGTGAAACTAACTTAAGTAAAAAAAGCACATAAAATTCATGTTTTTACTTGATATTTTGGAGTACAAACCTCAAGCACATTTTTATATTCTAAATGGGGAATTAGCACAAAATTACTAATCTTATCCATTTAAATAAGAATCTTGTTTCCATCACAGTATTGGAAGATCGTGGCTCAAATGTGATTTTAAGCAAAGGAAAGGTTTTTGTTAGACACATCGTCGAGATATAGGTGAAATAGATCGGTGTGCGAGACAAGAACTTGTATACACTTGAGGTACAAGATGCATTCAAAGCCTTGAGGAGAAAGGAAAAGGTTAGAGACTTGGTGGTTGAGAGGGAGCATAAATTATTTCTCACCATGCAGCCTTAGAAGCAACCTCAAAAACAGCCTCAGCAAGCTATGGAGCAGCCACAATTGGAGAAGGAAAGAGGAGATCGAGTGGAGACATCCATTCAAGCAGAGACCTCTAGTAGGGGAAAATTTTGAGCCAAGTTGGAAGAGGGAGAACATGCTACCATCCCTCTAGGTGTGAGGTGGGGCGATACAAAACCTTAGTCCAAGAGTTTCAGAAATTGGGTAGGATCCATTGAATTCCTTCCTTGTTGAGAGGAAGTGTTGAAAATAGCAACAAGAAATGTTAAAAATAGCACCAAGACAAATCCTAATTTCATTTTTTCCTTGAATTAAATTAGGAATTAAATTGAAATTCCACATCTCATGACAACTTGTAATAGTTAACTAAGTTAATTTGACTTATTTGGCTTATTTAATCTGAGTTGAGGGTCTAACTAGAGTCATATAGAGTGTCTCCTACTTTTTAAGACCCCTGGTTGAGTTTATTTTGAGTTGTAATTATTTAATTTAGTCTAGCTAAGTTAAATTGAGTTAAACTAGTTTCAACTAATGGAGGAATTAGTGGGAGATATAGTAGTGGGGTGTAACCTATAATAGTGGGATGTAACCAATAGTGATGAACTAGTAAACAGAAGATTCACTCTTAATTAACTCATACATGTCAAATTAGAGAAAGACCCAATTGATTTTCGAGTTCAAATCCAATGTATTATCAGTTATATAATCATCCAAATTGTACATATAGTGCATGCAATCAGAGGAAGGCCTATGAGGATTGTGTAATTCATATTTGTGGAATTTCCAATTGAAAATGGGCTAATTCCTAAGGAAAATGTGCAAGGAAATAGGAGCTTGGAAGGCAACCAAATTGGCTAGGTATTGGCTTGAGCTTGTTTGGGAAGTAGTGAGATAGATTGAGATAGTGTAGAGGTTGCTCGAGCTCGAGAAAATTATTGTAATATTCTCACATTTTCCTATTAATGCAATATATAGATAGCAAGGGTTTTTAGTTGTGGCTTTCCCCATAAAAAATTTCTGTTATGTGTGATTGAATTCTTTCTCTTTTATGCATCGTGATTTCATCAATCATTTGTTGTTTATGCTGATGAGTAGAGTAGATTCAAGTCAATTGTCTTAGCATATTACAATCTGTAGTTTGAATCTACAAGGAATTTCTACATGAATTGGACGGTGGTTATCATTTCTTTGTGAAATCAAGGGCTCAGATTATTTGTGGGTTGGTTAGGGTATTACCTCGTCCCCAAACCCTGACAGTCAAGCTCATTTTCTCCTTGCACCATCAATGATGGCTCTGCAATAGGCAGGGTCCATTTGATGCCAAATTTCTCTATCACCCCTCCATGGTTCACTTGCATCCTTCTTGTTTCATTATTGTGGTTAAAATGGCATTTTGTGTCAAGATGTTTATGTTTTATCAGCTAAAGATGGCGAACAAGGGTATGTTATTGTTGGTTTACAAGTAAGTGAGAGTTCCTTCTCAGTTTACTTGCATGAGCAATTACTCGGTCCATTAAGGGTCTAATACTAGTTTTTTTGGTTACGTGTTGCCTTTGAGAGCATACATAGACTTCTGGCTAATAGGTAAGACTATATTTTTTTCTCTTCTCCAGTTAATTAATTTTTTTAGATCATGGGTTAAGCCACTATATACTCATGTCATGTTTTTCTTGGATTTTGCAGGTGAGGACCTTCTCTTAGAGAAGCTCTGGGCTTTTCTAGATTCCATGTTTAAGCACGTTGTATTAATAAGGTAATTTTTTTCCCAAGTCTCAAGTTTTGGCTTCCTAAATGCCTATGGCGACTTTGATGCATATTCTCTATGGAAATTATCTTCATAATGTTTGACCTGGAAAGGGTTTCTATGAGACTACTTAGTTCTGACATTTGCACTTTATGGGTTGGGATTTGGCATAGCTCTGTTCGAGCTATTAGAGTCCTTCCTAGTGGTCTTAAGCTAACTAATTCACTGCGTTATGGTGTTGTTAATAAGCCTTCGCGGTCATGGTTCTTTAAATTGGTTATGGGGTTATAATTAAACACTGGTTATCATTTTCCTTCACGGCTATAGTCCACCAGCATTTGGGGTTTTGAACTGTAATTTTGATAGCTTGCGCACATGGATCTTTGCGGATGTGCTCAGTTTTTTTTGTTTGTAACTGGTAACATTAATAATTAAATCAATATGTCTTTGAATTTGTTATATTCCCATTTCCGAAACTAAATGTTATTTCTGTAATTTGCTTGACATTAATATATATACTGGTTATCAGGAGAAGAATTACTCTAGTTTCTTGACTATGTCTTTGTAATATAGTTACTATTTCTTTAGTTTTCAGTAGAAGAATTCCTTCTTTTTATAACAAACTAACTCATGCCCCGGGTTAGGGTCGAAGTCCTTTCTGGGCTTCTTCCTGACCCATGGGGTTATTACCGATGAACACGATAGTGGACTATTTCTGCCTCGGGGTTCTTGTTGAGGTGGAACTAAACCTGCCCAAATTTTCATGATTAAGCTTTTGTTATCAAATTTATTTCCTTTCACCGCTACACTATTGACTAAGTATATTATTTTAATTACATGTCTTTACTGCTTTTTTTGTGAAGAGGTCAGCTTTCAATGCATTCTCAACGAGTGTTCTATAATTACAAATTTATATAGTCTAATTCTCAAATGAACTACAAGCCAACTAAACATTTTCATCACCTTTCATACAATCAGTTACTAATCATGTAGAGAGTGCTAGATGTACTTATCTGTTCAATTTCTTGCATTCCAGGAGCTCTGCCAGATAAGTGCTCTCCTCCCTTCCAACGCCATCGACGATTATGTCCACATCTCCCCCCGAGCCCCTAAGCTTCCAACAATTCTGTAACTATGACCTCTTTGGCTCAAACTTCGAGATATCGAGACCACTCGGGTCCAACTTGAAAGTCTCCTCACTTTAATCTATAAATGGATAGCTCCATTGGTTCAACCCAGCTTAAGAACTATTCTGCTAGGGGTAACACTATACCACCTTTATGTAATAACTTGGTCTGTCTAGGTCTCTTCCTCTGCCCTTTTCCTTCTTTTCCCCATAGAGAAAATTTCCTAGAAAAGGAAAAACGGAACCCCTCTCATTCACTGAGATTTCCTTATCTCTAAAATGAGAAGCTAGAACCATAACCATCACAATTGTTTGAAAGTTAGACAATTCCTATAGAACTTCTTCGAAAATCCAATTTTTGCCAAAATAAAAATATAGTTTTCTTTTTAAAAGAAGAAACACATAATAATATAGGTTTCTTTCTAAAATTTTAATAAATAAGTCTTTTATTTCCAAATTTCATCTAAAAAAATTATCAACAATACTCATACTAACGTATCTAGAAGTGTTACATTTTATTATTTTAGAATTTTATTTATATTATACTTATTTAAAATTAACATATAAACCATTATAACATAAAATATATAACGGTATTTTAAATTATGTTAATTAATTAATTATATATATATATGTAACTAATATGGAAAATACCAAAATTCAGAGCCCCTACGCCCCCGATAACCAAAAAATTGCGAGACATCCAATCATTTGGTTTTTATTTTTATTTAAATTCCCACCTCCCTTTTTATCCCCCGACCAAACGGTTCCCCCACTTATCTCAGTGACGAATAGAAAGGGAGAAGATTTTTTAAATCAAATTAAAAAAAATAAAATGTTTGTCAAACAATGAATAATGTAAATTTTGTAATAAGATATTCAGAAGAATAATTCTAAAAGTAAATAATTTTTTTATATATTTAAAAAGATATGTATAATTAAAAATGTATAAAATGTTTGTCAAACCAGAATGATGAATATTGTAAAAAGATATTTAGAAAGAATCAATTTTTAAGAAGAAGTCTATTTCTTATATATTTAAAATTTAATATAATATATAATATATATTTAATTAATTATAAGAAAATCCATTGTAAGAATCATCCGTGACGAATAGAAAGGGATGGAGATTTTTTAAATCAAATTAAAAAAAATAAAATGTTTGTCAAACATGAATAATGTAAATTTTGTAATAAGATATTCAGAAAGAATTAATTCTTAACAGAAGTATAAT
>APFE030322006.1:9302-45297 GCA_000404065.3 Pinus taeda
ATAAGGCTTAACCTAAGTAAGGATATCTTGTCACCAAAGAGAGAGAGGCTTGTCCCTCATCCCTTCAAGCTTTGCAAGACTTGTGTAGCTGAGCACCCATCCAAAGGAGGACTTGACGTCAGGACGCTACGCTGGTTGTATTCTCCTTTGTTGACTATTAATAATAGATGACTATCATTATGGTTCCACTCTCATTGTTGTGATGATTAATGTTGAGTTATGTCCTTCCTGACTGATGTATAATTGCATTTATTAGATTTCACGCTTGTGTTTGTGTTGTTCTCTTTGTGTGTAGGTGTCCATTCACGAGGATAGTGGAGGATTGTGACCGGCTAAGGCAAAGGAGCGTGGGCGATGTCTCTTCTACAAACAAAATCGTTGGAATCCAAGTAGGTCTTCATCACCTACCTTTTATTTGCAATTAGGAACTTGCGTGGTAGCATTGTTTGATTGTTGCTAGACCCGTTCTGGGCTAGTAGGGATCGCCTCATTGATCCTCATCGGATGTCTGCGTCCATACCTATGATCCAGTTTTTATATACTCTGTTACGGATGGCTGTGCCCGTACCACATATATCATGTACCTGACATATCCGTTGTATTTCTTTACGCAGGTTCTCCGGTGGCCGTGTTTTTAGTCACACATGTTCTTGTAAAGAATTTCACCCCTCTTTCTCTCGGGCCTCATGCTTTAGGGGACATCTGTTACACAATAATTTGTCACCGTTTGTCACCGTCCCTATTACCCCTCTCCTGCACCTTGGAGGCCGCATTCTAGGACTTGTGAGAAGTGACAAGACTTGAAACCACTTGCATCATTCCCCTCTGAACATGATCTTCATAAGCCTTGAAGACATATGCTGCAACTTTCCCTTAAAAATAGCCCTTTTTACATTAGCGCGGGGCCACTGTGTTCTTTCTGTGCCAATGGGTAAAATCCTATAAAAGGGGCGTTCTATTAGCACTCTGTCCTAGAGTCGCAATCACACCAACCTTTCTGGGAAAATTTTTTAAGCAATCAACCTCCGAAAGTTCTATCCAACTCATTCACCAACTGCATCTATGTTAAGTGAGGATGGTTTGGCTTTGAATCTCCTTGAATGGGAAGTAGTTTAGCACACTTCCATGGAAGTTTCCAAGTGATGAGGCCAAATCCATTATTGTTGTGATTGATCTTATCCCTTCCTTTTCATCTATAAAAGCTTGTCTCCATGCCTTGAGCAAGCTAGTGGTAGTGGTAATTATGCTGTGCTGAAAGGAAGATATCAAGAGATTAGAGTTGCAAGAGCCTTCTTTGTGTCCATAAGGCTTAACCTAAGTAAGGATATCTTGTCACCAAAGAGAGAGAGGCTTGTCCCTCATCCCTTCAAGCTTTGCAAGATTTGTGTAGCTGAGCACCCAGCCAAAGGAGGACTTGATGTCAGGATGCTGGTTGTATTCTCCTTTGTTGATTATTAATAATAGATGACTATAATTATGGTTCCACTCTCATTGTTGTAATGGTTGATGTTGAATTATATCCTTCCTGACTGATGTATAATTGCATATACTAGATTTCACGCTTGTGTTTGTGTTGTTCTCTTTGTGTGCAGGTGTCCATTCACGAGGATAGTGGAGGATTGTGACCGGCCAAGACAAAGGAGCGTGGACTACGTCTCTTCTACAAACGAAAGCGTTGGAACTCAAGTAGGTCTTCATCACCTACCTTTTATTTGCAATTAGGAACTTGCGTGATAGCATTGTTTGATTGTTGCTATACCCGTTCTGGGCTAGTAGGGATCGCCTCTATCCGTAGAGGGGATTTACCTCTCCAACACAAAGTATGACAAACAGGCTCATTTTTCTCTCTTTTCCCCCACCATTTTTGGCAAGTACCTCTTTATTTTTTACAAGCTTGATGAGGATAACATTTTCTTGATTATAAGCTCATCCTTCTGATGAGTCCAACTTAGTTTAAATTCGAACCCTAAGAAGGAGTGGTCTGTTCCTATTTGTAATTGAACAGGTCCTTTATTATTAAATTTTAACAAGTCCAATATAGGAGAAACTCGACATTTTTCAATTTTAGAGAGTCTGAAAAGACTTAAGAAGACTCCAGGGTTGACCTTTTTCGTAAATTTGTGTCTCCCAAGCCCGAAAAAGTATAAAATAATACTTGAGAGAACCGCTTGATCTTTACGGCCAAGGAGTAATTGTCGTAATTAGTGCCTCTGATCCGAAAAGGTAAAAAAATCGATCAATAACACGTCGTTTTATGACCAATATCGAATTTGAAACGACAAAAATCCGGCAATCTTTTCATCTTTTTACGGTCATAAAAGGGTTGTAAGAGGACCGTCTTTTTATTTCTGTTTTAACGAGTTTAAAAAGAAAAACTCAACAATCTTTTCATATTTTAAGAGTCAGAAAAGAGCTTAAAGCTGACTCTAATGTTTTTTCGTCGAAAATGACCAATTTCGCCTGAAAAATCCATTATCCTGAACAAAAACTCAAACATTACTCCTACCTGTTTAAAATGGATAAAAATGCTGCAAAAGTTACCTTTCTAAAGTGAAACATAAATAAATTTGCAATTTATTTATTCAAAAAACTTATAAAAAGGGCTTTCGTCAATTCATTTTTACCATTTGAGATTTGGGTGAGAAAAGAGGGCTTTTGGTTAGAAACTTCCTGTGAAGATTACGGAAAATCCGTCTTTCGGAATTGAGCACCGTCTCCTCCAGGTAATCCACATCATCCTACTCTTCAATTTCATCCATTTCAAATTTTTTTTAGGGTTTCATTTCATTTTTTAGGAGTTTTAAGGTCAAACAATCTGCACGCAGGGGCCCGCAGGTGTAACACAGGGGACCTACGTACCCCGACTTTTTCGCAATGGGAAAAAAGCCAGGGGTCCACGCCTGCTATGAAGGCAAGGTGCAGGCTGACACACTGTCTCTAACAGAGACGGAGCATACCCCGCACAAAGGTTTTTAAGCCCTAAGAAACTCAAATTGCACATAAAAATTTCAATTTTACATATTCTAATTCGCCTTTTTATTTAATGTAGGGTAAACATCATGCTTGATTGGTGAACGGTAACATGAGGATGTAGATCTTGCCGCGATAAATCATCAACCTTTGATTGATACATTGAAGGCATGCGGCTTATACAAATTCTGGGCCATACCTGACATGAGGGCCTAGGTGGACTTTCTGCAGTGGCTCGTAGATAGGTGGAGCATACAGGACCAATGCTTCTTCATTGGTGGCCACCAGCTCGAAATAGAGCCCGCAGACATATACTTTTTGATTGGTTTGCCTAAGAGAGGTGAACATTTGACTCTATTCGGGGCTAGGGCAGGTGGTCAGTCTGTCGATAGCCTCCGGCTAGAGTACTGCAATGTCCAGACCGGAGACAAAGGGATAGTTATAAAAACCATATCCCATCCTGAACTCATGGTGATTGCGTTTATAGTTACTAAACTCTACGAGAGTGTAGCACTACACATAGCCATTGGATCCCAGATGCAGATGGCAGTTGATTGCTTTCGAGGCACCATCTTCAACTGGTGCGATGTTGTGTTGGCTAATGTAAAAGGCCAACTGACTAGGGCCAAGAACATACAACTGAAGACCTTTGGATATGTTCCTTTAGTTGTGAGCTTTGGTCTAGAGAGGGTCCCAATATTGGTCCCATAGCACCTCACTGTTGGAGCTGGACTTCCTCGAGAGCCCAAACTGATGAGATGGGTTGCAGTTATGGCCCGTCATCCTGATGAGGGGACAGAGGTCGTTCAATTCAAACATGAGTATTTCCAATGGTTGGAAAACTAGGTTTTTGCTATTCAGGATTTTCCTTACATTGGGGTCGATTTTCGCGATGACCCAGACATGGCTCTTCCACCAGGAGAGCAATGGGATGACTGAGGTAAAATCATTTTCAACATTTTTACTAATTTATTTTTCTTTTGCTTTTATCTCGTCCCAAAATTGATAGTAAAAGTTTCAAATGCAGATGCAAGCCCACGGCGACCAGCCGCTCTCCGGCCTTACGAGAGGGAACAACCAGCTGCAGCGACACCAGCCCCATAGGACGAATCAGCAGAGACCTTGGCCGAGTTGGAGAGCCATCTAGAGCGCTTGACAGGAGACATTTTAGAGACCAGCATAGATGACATTCCTCGTCGACTTCAGTGCTATGTGATTGGGGTCCCAGGACCTTTTAGGAGGTTCCTTTGTAAGGTGGCCCGTGTAGTGGTTTCTTATCAAGATCATCACTAGTGATAGGATGATCGCCTATTGTAGACACATATGACATTTTTGCTTTTTGTACTTATCAGTTTTGCTGATCATAAGGTGTTTTTCAACCTATGATCGAGGACGATGTATATTTTGACACACTCCTATATTATACTACATCACTATTATCGGCTTATCTTGTTAAACATGTTATGGAATGTTTTTAAATTTACTTGTATGACTATTGCAAATGTCTACTTAACATTTGAGACGCAATTGCATCTGCTAATGTATTTAAATATCTTGGAATATTTTGATATTCAATATAGTCAAATCCACGTTCCAAGAGACGCACTCTAAAAAATAATCTAAATAACATTGGATTTCTAATGGCATATACTCTATTAAGCTGTAATACAATGAGTTCAGAATCTAACCTCACTATCAAACTCCGAATCCCAAATGAAATAGATTCAGATAATAACTCAATCACTGCACTATACTCTGCAATGTTGTTCGTTGTTTGACTAAGGCTTACCCCATGCATAGATACCAACTCGTCAAAGGGTGAATAAATAACCCAAGCTACAGAAGAAATGTTCCATGTACTATGACAAGCACCATCAGTGAAACCAATGTATGTTTGGAGAGGCATCGACATCTGCAATATCAAGAGTAAAACCAAGATAAGCAGGAATAATGACAAAAAACACTCTCTAAGCTAAGCACACTTTTTAATCTAAAACACACCAGCTAGAAAGAAAACTAACCTAACTAAAAATCTCCACACCCATTCTTAAGCATAATACCTCTTCAGGTAAAGACCATTTCTGGGTTTACCTAAAGAGACCCTGTCAAAGTCTACCAATTCATAGGCCCTTTTTGCTAGCTTTCGCTTGACAACATAGGGACCATGCCACATAGGCATGAATTTTCCAGTGCCTAATTTATCATTTGCCTAATCGTACAATAAGACTAGGTTTCCTTCTGAAAATTTTCGAGGGGTCACATTTCGATCATACTGATCTTTAATACGTTTTGCATGAGTTTCGATTACTAATGCAGCATCACATTGATTCTCATCTAGCTTAGCCAAGTATACCAAACGTCTTTCCTCTTTGGAAGTGGCTGGAAGTAACTCGATGGCCATTTGCAATGATGGGATTTCGTACTCAATGGGTAACACAGCTTGCAGACCATAAACTAGTTGGAAAGGAGTGAACCCTGTTGACATTTTTACTGAGGTTCGATACGCCCAAAGCTCTGAAAATAGCATGTTATGCCAGTTCAACCGGTGAATCCCAATGATTCGTTGGATCATGATGACTAGAACTTTGTCAATGGCTTCAACCAGACGATTAGCTTGTGTATAATAAGGAGTTGAACTATCGTAACGCAAGCCAAGCTGGCCTGTAAGTTCAGTCATCATAATGTTTCGAAAATGATGCTCACGATCAGTGATAATCGCTGGTGGAACACCAAACCTAGCAATTATATGATTGAACACGAAAATCACAGCTATTTTGTCGTCTGCCTCAATTGTAGGCATCGCCTCGGCCCACTTGGTAAAATAATCTACTGCAAGGATGATATACGCATGCCCCCAGGCCGAGTGAGGGTTACATGTAATAAAATTGATACCCCATTTGGCAAAAGGACCAATGGAAATTATAGGGTGGAGAGAAGCAGGTGGAGCACGCATCTTTCGATAAAAAATTTGGCAGTTGTGGCATTTTCGGACCGCGTTAATACAATCTTTAAACATAGACAGTTAGAAGTAGCCATCGCGCAATATCTTTTGGGCTGTGGGATACCTAGACATATGACCGCCACACGCTCCAGAGTGACAGTCATTTAGGACCCTTTCAGCTTCCTCATGAGTTAAACAACGTCGAAAAATAGAGTCCGCCCCACAACGATAAAGAGTATCTCTAATAATTCTGAATTGTTGGGACTGGAATCATATTTTTCGACATTCTGACCTTGAAATATCTGTCCGAATGGATTGGGTTTGGAGATAAATGATGATATCCTCGTACCATGGATCTAAAGTGCTTATTAGAAAAAAGGATTCGTCTGCAATGGGCTCCTCCGCCACAACTTCCGTGTCAACACGCGGGAAGTCACACATTAACTCCGCAAAAACTAAATATTTCTTCGACTTAGACTTTCCAAATTCCAAGTCGAACTCCTACAGGATCACAATCCATTTGGAGTATTTGCCCCCTAGAATTTTCTTGGTCAAAATATAGATCATAGGGTTGCAATTAAAAATTACTGTAGTTTTACGTAGTAAAATGTAATGATGAAAACGTTGAACAACTTGAACAGCTGACAATGCCAATTTCTCCACATGTGAGTATTTTAGCTCAGTTGGATTTAAAGTTTGACTAAGGTAACATATCACATGTTCAGTATTGAATTAATCTTCCTGAACTAACACCATTCCGATGGTGGAATGGGAGGTGGCGAGATACAAGAAGTAGTCCTGGTTGTAGTTGGGAGGATGCAATAATGGTGCATGGGTCAACGCGTGTTTTAGTGCATCAAAAGATTTCTCAGCTATCTCATCCCAAAAGAATGGAGTATTCTGTTTCAACAACCGGGTAAAACCCTTTGTGATCTCGGCGTATTTAGGAATGAATCGATGTAAAAATTTTGCTTTCCCTTGCAAACTTTGGAGTTGGCGAATACTTGAAGGAGGAGGCAATTTGACAATGGCTTCAACCTTCGAGGGATCGACACGAATGCCAGCTTTTGAAACAACAAACCCTAGTAACTGACCCGTTTCTATACAGAAAACGCACTTGTGTGGATTCAACCTAATCCGATAATGCCTACACCTCATAAAGATTGCGCGTAAATGGATGAGATGATTAGCTCGATGTAAGGAATGAGCAGGCAAATAATCGAGATAGGGTTGCACAATGTGCTTGATATGATGAAAAGCATAAGACATGACCCTTTGAAAAGTTGCCCCGACGTTCTTGAGCCCAAAAGGTAATTTGCAATAAGAAAATGTCCCCCATGGACAAATGAAAGCCGTTTTTGGTTAATCAGTAGGTAGAATATTGATTTGATTGTATATGGAAAAACCATCCAAGAACGAGAATATTTCACTGCTAGCACAATCATCAATAATTTGATCGATATAGGGAGTTGGGTAATTGTCCTTTCGACAAGCTCGATTAATGTCCCTATAATCGATACATATTGTTATTATCCCTTGCTTTTTGTTAACATGAACAATATTCGATACCCAATCCGTTCACAGAATCGGATAAATGAAACCTCCTTTGAGTAATTTTTCAACTTCTGCTTTAATTGTAGCAGCTTTTCTTGGGTGGATCTGACGCAAACGTTGCCGAACGGGTTTAGCATCCGGGTAAGTTTTGATTTCATGAACAACAATTGCTGGGTCAATTCCTGGCATTTACTCATATGACCAGGCAAACACGTCGCGAAATTCTTGAAATAGGGCCTTATATGTTTGAATTTCATCTTTTGTACAAGCAACACCTATACATTGAATGTTTTCAACAATTCCATGCTTAACCGAAATGTCAATAGGAATAGTTCGAGAAATATTTCCCAAGTTTAAACCTGAATCAAGATTTTTCATTGGATTCTGAACTTCCTTGACATATTCAGTCGTAAAAATTGATGAAAAATCATTTTCAAAACGATCACTCTCGGGTAAAAACAAAGATCTATGATGAAGATCTTCCCATGGTAAATCATCGACACATAGGATTTCACGAAATTTCTCATCATTGTGAACAAGTTCAGAAAACGTTATTGAATTTGAGTTTGATGTTGAAAGTGATTCCTCATGGACCACATTCATTAAGTCAATTTTGGTTGAAGATGTGTCAGAAAGCGACTGCACGGCCTGATCTGCAATTTCATCTGGACTCAAAGGCATAACATCACCAAATGAGTCTATCTTAGATTCAGAAGGTACAATCCAAGGATCATCATAAACAATGGTGTCTAACAAAATCATATGAATGGTTGCAATAGAAGACGATGTGTTGATAGGAGGAAAAGGAAAAGTTCCCAGTAAACCGACATCTTTAACTAGTCCTACTCCAACATCCTTGTACGGGATAGTCGTTTTACCGACATGCTGAATGCTTTCAGAAGAGGCTGGTTCGGATGAAAAGTAAGTCAACTGGTCTATGGTTACGATCTTTCCATTATGAGGGAATTTTATAAGCCAAAAGACCGATGAAATGAAAGTTGTCATAGCGTAAGACCAACTATGACCCAAGAGAAGGTTGTAATTTAGAGGGGCATCAACCACCTCCACATCTAGATTAACGATTTTGCCTTCAAACCCTATAGGTAAATCTTGTATAATGCCAAAACGATGAAACCCACGGCCATCGAAGGCCTTTAGAATCGTCGGGGATTGATTTAGCGAAGGAGAACCAAGTGATCTCCAACACTGTATCGACATAATACACGTTGAGGCTCCCTCGTCAATCACAGTCCTATGAACAGGTCTATTTTTTACTATCACTGGGATCTGGAAAGCCGTTTGATGAGGTAAGCATGGTGTACTATTTTCTAGATCAAAAATTATAAGGTTCGAGTCCTGAACGTCAACAGCTCCTATAGCTGACAAAAGTAATTTATGTTGTGCTAGACATGATTGCAGCACCTCCAAAGCCGGCATTGCTGAAGGTGAAACAGCTAAATCTTCAAAAATGTTATAGTTCTGAGCTGCTCTCGCATGTGGATTGAAAGCTGACTTTCGAAGTATACCCTTGGCGAGCGGTTTGATTACAAAGTCTAGATTAGGTTTCTCGATCTGTAGCAGATCGGAACCGGGAGCTGAGGTTGATGGGTTAGAATGAGAATATTCTGCTTCTTTACCATCAACAAGACTTTTACTTCCATAATCATGTGATTGAGTCGCAATCCTAACATGGGACATCATCAGTATGGGTTCTTCGTTGGCATTTGAGGAAGAACCTATCATCTTACTGTCTTGACTTGGAAAAGGATCCTTCAAAATAGCAGGAGTTTGGGAACCTTTGACCATTGTCGCAACCTCTGCACGATGAGGGCAGTCTCTTGTAAAATTCTCTTCGTCACAAATGAGACAAGGATAACGAGGTTTGCGTTTCTCATCAGTCGATTCCACTTTTTCTGGTTTCTCTTTTGAATTTTTATCTGTTTTATTCTTCTTCTTCCCTTTCTTCTTACCACCAGATTTAGATTTGGCTGTAGATGACTCTACAACATGAATATCGACAGAAAGTTCCATGGAAGAATCTCCTGTCGGGGAATCTGGAAAGGTTATGATAGGAGAAGAATTATTGGAAGACTTCTTCTTACTTTTGGTAGTAATCGTACCAATCATACCATCAGCGGCATGAGACCGTGAAGGAGCTGCAACGATTTGATTTTGCTTGGGAAAATCAAGGATTTTCTCGTGTAACGTACCTGACTGAGTATAAAATAAGTCAAGGTACTGTGCTTGAGCAATTAATTGCTCCTCAGTAATGACTCCGGCCTTAGCTACATCCTCAGTGATCTTGGGTAGTAAAGATTTTACAACCATTTAGCTAAGATCTAATCCAGGATAAAAACTTTCACTAAACGTCATTGACGTATCCATTCATGAATGTGATTTGAAATGTAAGTGGACGTTGACTGCTTTAACAAAGTTAATAATTCCGTGCCATTGTCATATCTAACTGGAAACTGAAAATGAGTTAAAAACAAAGTAGCTAACTGACTAAAGTTATAAAAAGTGGCTCACGGTAACTCAATGTACCACTTGGCCGCAAGACCAATTAGAGTGTGTTGGAAAAGTCTGAAATGGAATTAGACGCACACCAGAGGTGATAAGTCATCACATGGCTCGACAGGTCCTCTCCTGATTTTCCTTCAAACTTAGGAATATCACTAGGAAACATATTCGGCATTAGCGGCCAAAACAGAAGATAGTTAATTGGATCGTTTGTAAGGTGCGACAAGTCAAGCAAGTCCAAAGTTGTGATAAATGGTAACTGACGATTAGGGTCCCTAAAAATCTGGGTCATCAGACCAACCCCAACAGGAGGATATCCAGGATAACTTGGAATTGGAATTGCATTTGGGATATTATATCCTCCCGAAAAAACAGGATTAACCGGACTGTACTGGGGTTGTTGAGGTTGTTGATATGTATACCCAGGGTACGGTTGATACTAATAGACTGGCTACTGCACAGCAGGACCGAATTGGTACTGTCCCTGGTACGGTTGATAAGTAAATTGAGGTTGACTTGTGACAACCGTACTTGAACCAGGTTGTCCTATAGGCATCTGAACCGAAGCGTGAATCATGGGTCCAGACTGAGATAAAGATGTCTGAGGAGTTGATACAGGAACAGTAGAAACCAGAGCTGTCGATACTTCAGAAGTAGGTGGGGTAAATTGAACAGATGTTGCAGCAGTTACAGCAGCCGTTTGAGGCGGAGTATGTGGAGTACTAGGCCCAGGCTGAGAAACTACAGAAGGTGCAGAAGTTTGAATACTAGACTGGACAGGTTGCTGGGGTGACCCAGAAACCAAGGGTTGTCCAGTTTGAGATGAAAACTGTACATTCGATTGCAAGACTGTTTGGGATTCAGATGGATCCCACACTAATTTCATCCTGGGGTATAGACCCATAATAGGTTGAGAATATTGAGGACCGTAACCGGGTCGAGGGTAGGGTTGATAATTCAACAGTACATTTCCAGATCCTTGAACATATGATTGACTAGAAGGTGGTTTTTAACCTTGGGTTGGGTACTGACCTTAGGGTTGATAACCCTGAGGCACGTACTGATACTAGGGTTGACCTTGAGATACATATTGGTACTGGGGTTGGCCTTGAGGTACATATTGATTCTAGAGTTGAACTTGAGGAATGTATTGTCCCGTAGGTATGTACTGTCCTTGAGGTTGCCCCCCAGGCGCAAACTGGGTACCTTGAGGTTGCCCCCTAGGCGATACTTGAGGATTTTGAGGCTGCCCCCCAGGCAGTGACTGGCCACCTTGAGGTCGAGGATTGGGAATAGTACCCGACATCATGAAAATATCTTCTACACTCAATGGCTTAGTATCATTATTTCCAGTTAATAACCCTTGTTCAATAGGTTGAGGAGATGCTCCCGAAAAAGTACCAGAATGTGATTGATACCCAACGGGAACAGAAGGACCGTCGTACAAAAATGTTTCCGGATATTGAGAAAACATGGACGACTGTCTTGACATATTTGACGGAGGATAGTAAGCCCTAGGTGTTGGGTGATAAGGAATACGAGGTGGTGAAAAACTTAGTCCTGGGTTTTCCAAAAAGTTAGTCAATGAAACATACCAAGCATTGCTCCTAGATGGATTGTAAAAGATTGATTCACGCTCCCAAAGCTCTATAACAGGTTCATTTTTAGGGATAGGGATGCCTTCTTTTTCTTCCAGAGTAGCAAGTTCTTCAATAGCTATTAGTCCAGAAGGAAGCTTTTGGGTAATTACTCCTTTCTAACCTGGGTGAACCAGGACCACTAGAAGTTGGAGAGGTAAACCCCGATGTTGTATTAGCAACAATTTCAATTTTAGGTTCAGATATTTCAGGTTCTTCACCTATATCACTAGTAGATGAAACACTAGCAGTAACTTGGGAAACAGACACAGACTGTGGATTATAATTTGCTACTAAAGCTTGAAAATCAAGATGTACCACCAAAGAAGACTCTCCTTCTTCAGGTGACCCAACTCTACTGTCGCTAGGAGTTACCAGGGCTCGTAGCCCTTCAGGCCGGCTCGATGAAAATTGAGGAGGTTGGCCCCGAAGTCTACGGGATTTCCTCGGTAATTCAGCCACGGTTAAATATTTTAACTACTTCACATGAAAACAAAGTAAAATCTCAATGAAAACCACCTAAAGCCTCTAAAGAACCAAGCAAATTGAATCACACACCTAAAGAATCTAGGAGATCAAACCACACATAAAAAATAACTTTTTGTACTAAAAACACTAGTTGGTGATGAAATCCAACATCGCAGAGTTCAATACAGAAACGGCGGTTGGAATAGTTACCCTGGCAACCTGCTTAATAAATAGACTGGCACAAGTTCCTCCACTAAACCGTCTCGAGTGAAGAGAACCCCCCAAAAAATCCAAGTGAGTCTAGCCGACGTCTGCTCCAGGTACAGTGGGATCTTCCCACCACTGTCACCTTAGGAAGAATCCTATAGAATACCGTCACTATGGTTACCAACAGAAACAAATATACCTGGGGGAACAGTCTACGATCCGATACGCACGCAAGGGCAGAGTAACAAGCTCAATCCCCTTGAAGGCTCCTTGACATAAACCAAGGTTTACCAGCAAGTGACCCCAGGCTCCTCGACAATGGTTAATCCGAGGTTTACCATTTTTAATATGTGAATATCTGGCATCGTTCCCAATGAGGAAGGATTGATTCCCACACTGGTTCGGACACGATCTCGTGCTTCTCCTTTAAGAGGAGCTTTCCCAGAGCATAGATGCAACAGATGGATTTTTCTCCTACCGCAAGATACAGCTACTTGTTTGTTTTACTGTCTTGGAGAGTTAATCACTCCCTACGCCAAGACACTAGCCTAAACTATGTTGGTGTAATAGAGCCCTAGAAATAAAAAGATTACTAGATTGATTTTACTTTAAGCATTATTTTTATTGGTTTTTCTTTAAGTCAAGAGGTGCGGAGATGAAACTCGTGCTGTGAAGACTCGACTCAAAATCACTAAAAAATGCACTTAAGATGATTAAACTATCTTTTCCCTTCAATGAACTTCTAGCTAGGAAAGAGTTTGAGAATTCAAATGCTTGTAAACACAAATCTTTCTTAACAAACAACTTAAAAGAAGAGTTTTTGTCTTTTCCAATGCACTCAAAATGAGACAACTAGTTATATTCACAAAAATTTCCCTTTTTTTTCAAACGCTCAAATACTACAAAAACAAACTTTTTCCAAAAGAGAGTTTTTATTTTTATTTTTATAAAATACTCAAAACTATGGACAAAGAAAATCTTGAGATCTATAAACTATAAAAAACTATTTGAAGTAAAAGCTTACAAGATGTCTTTTTCATGGATGTTTTACTCAACTATAAGCAAACTAAGGACTAACTTGTCCAGAATCACAAATTAGTCAAAAAACAACCAATTTTTGTTTTCTTTTTTAAAAATGAAATCCAAACTTTTAACAAAAGATTTTTCTAAGTTTCGCAAAGAGAAAACACAAGATGGATTCCTCAACAAAGGTAGATTTTGCAAATGGCCAGACTCATAAGAAGGCCAGTAAAAACCAAGGTGATCTGAGGCTTCTACAGCTTCTAAGCTCTGAGCTACTACATGACCAAAATGAAAATCAAGACCGGCAACCAAAACTTCTAGGAATTTCACCTAAAACCCTAACACCAATGGAATTAACCTAAGGAAAGTTCTGAACAAGTCACATGTAGGTCTAGGCAGTGGATAACAACATCTAAACAACTACTAAAATGACTGAAAGAGAAAATCTTAAGTTTTTCAAAATTTTAGCAGGGTCCACAGGCCCACAGTTCACACAAGTGCAGGAACACTCTGTGTTAAAAGAAAAAGTGTGGATAAGTCCACACTGTCTTGCAAGCCGAGGGTGCGTTCCTCTCCTAAAGTTATGAAAAACAAAAAATAATCCTAGATCTACTAAATCCACCCAATTCCACACACAACAAGCCAAAAACAGAAACAAAAACACAGTTTCTCAGGTCAAAGTAAAAACGAGGAAAGATTCAAGTCCCCAGTGGAGTCACCATTTTGTCACATGGAATGAGTCAATTTTGTGGACAAGCTCAACCTCCCTAGTATCTAAAGATATCTGGTGACAAGCAAGCCAATCAAAAACTATCTTTCTCTAAATATGCAATTAAAAACAAAGGAAAACAAGTGTTTTAGGCCTACCTTGGGTCCAATGCAAGTTTTTGGAAGCCTCACTCCTTTGATACAAATGAGCTCCCTTGTAGCAAGTTCTACAAACACAAATAAGAAAACAAATTAAATAGCACCTGAAAAGCCAATGTCATAAAGCATATCCATCATAATGATCAAGGAATTTATGAAACAAACCACATAAGACAATTTGTTGAGAAAAATGAATCTGATTGTAATTAATTCAATCAAAGAAGAACTTTACAACCTGTGCCTTGATGTTGTACAAGCTCCTCCCAGGGTCCAGCAAGAAGTCTCCTCTACTTTGACAAGTTTCAATCACTTCCCAATGAAGCCAAAAGGTATGTGATCTCTCCTCTCAAGCTTAACTAGGAAGTCTTAATTCCACCAGCATTTACCCTTAAAAATGTTCAACTTCTAACCTCCCTAGCAACTAGCCCAATGCCTTAATTTATAGTGCAATGGAGGGAAGTTACTAGGTCCTCCTTCAAAGGGATAAAGTCCTCCTTCAAAGGGATAGCTCCTCTCATCAAGGGATTAGCTCCTTCTATTTTGGGATGCATGAACCACCTTGGAGCGAAAAATCCACGTCAAAGTTCCTTCTAGAATCATCTAGAATTAACCCAAAGTGAGTTTTTTAGAATAAACTTGTGCCTTTTTTACTTTCATAGGGGTCCACACCCACCCCTTTACAGACAGAGCAGGTAGATCCGCAGGTAACATGAACAAAGAGTGCGGAACACAGGTAACAGTGAGAGAAAGTGTGGAACCAGAGCTTTATTGATTTTGAATGTCTTTCTCTCATTTTCAAAGGTTGACATGAAGAGCTGAGGTCTGAGACATTCTTAGGAGGACAGTATAAGTGATGATAGACCCATACTAACTATAAATAGTCATGGTGACGATATGTTTGTGTAACAATGCAACTTTGTTTTCCGAGAAGGTTGGAAAAATAGTTGCATATCTTGTAGTATATGTAGATGATCTTTTGATGACAGGGAACAATGAGAGCTACATTGCATCCATAAAGAAGGAATTGAGGAAAGGTTTTGAAATGACTAATTTGGGCTATGTTCATTACTATCTTCATATTGAAGTAACTCAACATCCAAAGTCCATATTCCCTTTTCAAAAGAAGTACATTGGAGATCTGTTAAATAAGTTTGGCATGACCTAATGCAATCCTCAGACTACTCCAATGGAATAAAACTTAAAGCTCACATCCATTGAAGGAAAATAATTTGAGGACGCAACAAAGTATAGATAGCTTGTTGGAAGTCTCAACTACCTAACTACTACTAGACCAAACATTTCGTTTTCTGTTGGAATCCTCTCCAGGTTTATGTAAAAGCCCCGTGAGGGGCATTGGTTGGCTGCAAAAATAGTTCTAAAGTACTTGAAGGGAACTCAAGACTTTGGAATCAACTATACGCAAGTGGGTGACTTCAGCGTCATTGGATACTCTGTTTCAGACTTTGATGGAGACAAAGAAACTAGGGTATCTACTTTGGGTTATGCTATGAGTCTTGGATCAAGATCTATATCTTGGAGATCATGCAAACAATCATTTCCAGCATATTCCACGATAGGGGCAGAATATGTGGCAGTAGCTGAGGCAACAAAAGAAATTTTGTGGCTAAGGAAAATTCCGGAAGATTTGCAGGTAAAGCAAGTACTATCAACTCTGCTCATGATTGACAATATCTCAGCAATAAAGTTGGCTAAGAACCCAAAGTTCGATGATCGAACGAAGCACATCAATACAAAATATCATCTGATTCGACATCATGTTGAGGCCAAAACAATCTATCATCACCATTGCTCCACTAATGAGCAAATTACAGACATCTTCACCAAAGCGCTTGGAAGAGAAAAGCTTGAAAGATTCAAAATGATGCTTGAACTCACCAACATCCCTTCAGATTAAGGGGGGAATGTTGACACCTAATCATAAGGATTGGGTGAATCACTGTAATTAGTGTAAATAAATAATAGTGGAAATGGAGAGTCATCGAGAGATGAACTGAATAGTCACTCCCTCTTGTATATAATAATGAAAAACCTAAATGAATAACACAATTTCATTTAGGGAGTTACCTCGTGGTCTGATAGAATTCTTTTCTTACGTCAAATAAAAGAAAGAATGCATATTAATATATATCACATACATACTCTCATCACAAAATATGAATTCTTTGAAAAGTTTCTAGGCCTTTAAAATTGATAAAAAATAGATGATAAGAAATATTAGTCATTTTCAATACACATTCTTCGTACTTCCCCATCTTCCCTGAAAAGAATCATAAATATAAGGTAGTTGTTTTTTAAACAAAAATATTCTACTAATTTCAAAAAAAATATTCCCTATAAATTGGAAATAGAAAATAAACATTACATATCAAATCCATTTAAATAGATTAGATGGAATTTCAAAGTTAAGGTTATGTTGCTAGAGTTGTTGTTGAAGACATTCCATCTTCCCATTAATTATCCCCATCATCTATCAAAATTGGGTTACTTTCTTGTCCTTAAATAATTCTATCCAGTTAGTAAAAATTTCTAAGATCTAGGTTAGGTGGATCAAATTGTTATTGTCAAATCCAATTTGGTATTGTCCAATTTTCTTTAACACGTTTCTTTTTTGTTTTATTTTGTATTTACTAGATAAATCTTAAATGAAAAACATAGATTCATAGGGAATTTGATAATAATCTTGAATATCTATATCACTCCACATTATCAAACCTTGAACTCTTCCGTTACTCTTATATCTCTACTCTTTGATAACAAAATTTTTTTATATATCCTTTCACTACATCTTTTTGTTTTTGATCCTCCTCCTACATTAAAATCACCTTTTTATCATTTTAAATCCACACATGTAGAATAATCAAAGCAAAAGAAAATTAAAAACAAATAAAACTAACAGAACACAAAAAGTCAAATTGTTCGCTACATTTTTCAATTTTCTCGAGGAATTTTTATCATTAATTTGAAAAAATTATCCTTCTCAAATTGTTACCATAATTTTATCTTCTTTCCCCATAATTTTGATTTCCAATAAACTATCATGGGCTTAGCAGCTTAATTTGCTAATGTATAACTCAAAATATAACTTCAAGAATTTGGTGCTTAATCAAACTCATGAATGGATCCTAACTGTTGATTTAAAATCCAAAAGTATTACACCACATGGAGGGAGATATGAAGAGTTTATATTTTTTTTCACTTTCCATATTAGTTGGTATTAGATTTATGGAGAGTATAGAACACGGGGCTCGTGATCAAACAGAAAATAAAAATAAAACTTAATGGACTCTATTGAGACCATGTTGACCTTAAAATGCATGGATAAAGTTGGAAATATTTCCAATTGAAAAATAAATTAATTATAACCAAACAAATAAAAATCATGATAATAGAAAATTAAAATTAAAATCAATAATAAATTAATTATATCAAAATAATATTTATGATAATAAAAAATTAAAATCAATAATACAAGCACATTCGAGAGTCTGGGTAAAAACTTATACATCCTAATGCATTTTCGAATGTTTCGATCCTCGAATGAATAGACACATCATCACTCTACATCATGGTGATGATTTCACATTAATAGCCATCATTGTGATCCATGATGTAGAGTGATGATGTGTCTATTCATTCGAGGATCGAAACATTCGAAAATGCATTAGGATGTATAAGTTTTTACCGAGACTCTCAAATGTGCTTGTATTATTGATTTTAATTTTTTATTATCATAAATATTATTTTGATATAATTAATTTATTATTGATTTTAATTTTAATTTTCTATTATCATGATTTTTATTTGTTTGGTTATAATTAATTTATTTCTCAATTTGAAATATTTCCAACTTTATCCATGCATTTTAAGGTCAACATGGTCTCAATAGAGTCTATTAAGTTTTATTTTTATTTTTTGTTTGATCACGAGCCCCGTGTTCTATACTCTCCATAAATCTAATACAAATTAATATGGAAAGTGAAAAAAAATATAAACTCTTCATATCTCCCTCCATGTGGTGTAATACTTTTGGATTTTAAATCAACAGTGAGGATCCATTCATGAGTTTGATTAAGCACCAAATTCTTGAAGTTATATTTTGAGTTATATATTTTGAGATGACTACCAGATTGTTTTTTCAATCCAATTTATGAGGTTAATTTTTCTTGGCTTTCAATTTGTGAAATATTTATTTAAAGCATGACCTAGGGCCTTGACTCTGGTAAGAAAATAGTTTCTTATTTGTGTATATATCTCTCCTAACCCAACATTTATTTGTTACTCGCAAGCATCCATAGCATCGACAAAGGTGCCTTGCTATCATACAAATATGGTTGTACTATTAGAAAGCTTCAATGGCTCCAATGAGTTTAGTTGTACTTCCCACACCATATGGCTTTTTCAACTTCCTTTTAAAATTTAAAATCACCTTTTATATTTATGAAAATAATTGAAATTTCTTTTTGTTAGCAATTTAGGAAAAAGGAAGTGGGGTGATATGAGAGTTATTTAGATTTTCTTGGTAGTTTACTTACTTCCAAAGTTTAGCTTAAGATTTTCCTTCCATCAATCATTCCACATATAAGATATTTCAATGTGAGATGAATGTTGCATATAAGAAGAAAAAAGTAAGAAACCTAAAGGATAAATGTGATATTGTTATAGATGTGAATTCATATAAACAAAAAAGTTCCACCACAAGTATAGAAGTTTTACTTCTGAATAGCAAATGGTTTTATGGATGACTAAGTGTAATGATTTTAATTGTAAGCCAGAGTTTATGAATAAATCACATTCTATCATTTATTGTTGAGGGATACAAACCCTTTTCAAAGATTTAGGCAAATGAAAGAAACATAAAAACTTGCCAAATACTCTTGAATCTTAAAAAGAAAAATCACAACAATTTAATAAATTTAAAAAGGTGGTAAAAAAGGAAAATAATAGAAATGATCAAAGAACTATTTAAAATGGTGTTGTTAAAGTATTTTATTCAAGGAAGAAAAGGGCGAATTTTTGAAATCCAAGACTAAATAATAATAATTTGATGTATCATTAATTACACATCAAAAGATTCAATGAAAAGGCCGTGTAACAAAAAAAATAAAATTTTTCAACCTTTTACTCTCTTTATTAGTGGATTCATTCTTTAAAAACTAATGATATGAGACATCCTCTGTTAGAGTCCTTACTATGAAAATCTCGTAGAAGTCAAACAAAGAACTTGGACAAAAATGTGTAATGAATGAAGCATGGATGGGATGAAAAGAATGTAATCAAATTGTGGAAAGAAATGAACAATCTAGGCTATTTCTAACCTTATTTTAATATACTATGATGACTTAAAACTATGTAAAATCAAACTTCAAATTAATCAATCATATTACATTAAACTTGCAAACATATATACGATAATATATACGATAAAAATTAGAAACAAATAATTAAAATTTAAAATTGCTAGACTATATCTAACATCTGAAAGATAATAACATTATTATTTACAAGAAATGTAGTACTAAACAATACCTGTAACCAAGCTTTTATATGAAAATTTCTATGCCTAACATGAAACTACCGGAAGGAAAATGTAATTGGATCAAATATTAGTTGAAGACAATGTGAAGCAACTTCACGCATAATTTTCTATATAAATATGTTTTATTTACAACATGGAAAAATATTAACATTACTATACGATGAAACCGCTTCAAGAATGATTTATCTAACCAAATTTCAAGTGGATGATCAAGATTAAGTTGAACATCTATGTGAAGATTTATTGATGGATAGTAAAGCTCGAAAGAATTATGTGAAGGAATTTCTAGCAAAGGAATTTCTAGCACTAAATCTTGTGGAATATTATTAAAGTTGATAATATTATTAACATGGAAAGAAAAAGCAAGATGATTGAAGCATAATTGTTTTTTGAATTTGCAATGTTTTATTATTTTGGTAGATACTTTAGTAATTATAGTTTACATTTTTATCAATTTGAAGAAAACTAATTAGATTAGATAATGAATATTCCTTCATTATTGCATAAGGTAAATTAAAATAATTAGAATACTAACATAAACATTTAAATAGACGAAATATTATAGTAATATATACATCACAAATAATTGATAAAATATGAAGATCATATAAACAAAAAATGTTTGAAAATAAAATTACATCTTTATTTACAGATTGTACATTATTATTACATGGTTATGTGAACATTTATTCGTAGAAAATTCTTCCAAACAAATATCAATTGAAATATTGAGATCAAATTGTTTTTACATACTTGTGAAAAGTTTCAAAATCATCACATATTTTACTAGGATTTTGACTTGTATGTTTAGAATCTTATTTGTGAAAATGAAACTATTTTGAATTGTAGAAGAAACAATATGAGAATTCATTATAACATTATTTATATTGGGATAACCCCAAGGTTTAGCTCAATTGGTCGAGTTCCCATCATTAAAGCACCTTGATAATGGGAGGTCATAGGATCAATTCTCCTCAAACACTCTTAGGGTTAGGATCAACTAATGAGTCAGTAGGAAGTGATGCCTTTGGGTGGATATGATTAGATAGTTTCCTTGGACATAGCAACCACACCATTAAAAATTATTTATATTGGAATATATCCCATCTTGTAATTTAGATTTTCATTCACAACTATCAATATGAGAACTTGGCATAACTATCACCATAGGTTGAAGTTCCTCAGCATCCTCAATATCTAGAGGTTTTGTTGATGGTCTTAGATGTTCCCAACAATTCCTGTCCTAACTTGGCACCATTGAGCATGCTTCTTGCCCTTTCCATCAACGTCGTATTCATTCTTTCTGCAGCTCCACTTTGCTGAGGTGTATATGGAGTAGTCTTCTGTCGTGCTATACCACACTTCTTACAGAATTATTCAAATTCCTTGCTGCAAAACTCTCCACCATTATCTATCCTCAGCACCTTTATCTTCTTCTCTGTCTAGTTTTCCACCAGAACCTTAAATTCTTCAAACCTATCAAAGATTTCAGATTTCTTCTTAAGGAAATATATCCATGTATTTCTTGAGAAGTCATCTATAAATGATACATAGTACGTAGAATTACCCAGTGATGGAACCTTCATAGGTCCAAACACATCACTATGCACAAGCTATAATATCTATTTCGCCCTCTTACCACCAGAGGGGAAATTCACCTAATTTTGCTTCCCATATACACAATTTTCACAAAAATCAAAATCTAGAGAGCTATTTCTCATACCTTCTACCATACCTTTACCATGAAGTATTCGAAGGCCCTTCTCTCCAATATGTCCAAGCCTTTTATGCCACATCATGGTCTCTCTCCAGAGACCACTAGATTTTCTGTGCCACTTTCAGGAACCACAGAACTGTTGCACCCATCAACAATAGTGCTACCTTGTAGTTTATACAGAGTTCCAATCCGAACTCCCCGCATCAATACCAGTGCTCCCCAAACCATCTTGCAGGTATCCTTCTCGAACACTGTTTCAACACTTGCATCATCCAACTTACTTACAAAAATCAAATTTCTAGCCAATGCAGGAATATTGAGAACACCCAAAAGTGTTCTGAACCTTCCACCCTGCAACTTCAACTTTAGTTTTCCATGACCAATGATTCTAGCCTTCCTGTCATGCCCAAATAAGACATCACCACCATCATATTTCTCATACTCGCCAAACCACTCTCTATGGCGAGTGAAGTGAAAGGATGCACCTGAATAAATCAACCATGCCTCATGATCTACATGTGTACTTGAAGAAGCCAAGTACACATCCCCACCTTCACCTAAGGTGGTTTTCGCCTCTACAGAAGGAGCATCATCAGATCCCTTTCCTTTATTATGAGCTTTAGATTTACAGTCCCTTTTGAAGTTCCCTTCCTGTCTACATTTCTAGCACACCACCTTTACAAGTTTTCTTGGAGATTTAGATGTCTCTCTAGATTTAGATCTCCCACTTGATGACTTATTTTTGTTCCTATTCTAGGACCATCCTCGTACAAATAAGGCATCACCATTCTGGCTCTCCATATTTTTCCATCTCATCTCCTTCATTAGCAAGGATGAGACTATTTCATCAGACTACAAGGCAATTGCATTGCT
This sequence comes from Pinus taeda, assembly GCA_000404065.3. Lineage (NCBI taxonomy): Eukaryota > Viridiplantae > Streptophyta > Pinopsida > Pinales > Pinaceae > Pinus > Pinus taeda. Next base: position 31,637 of record APFE030322006.1, read on the forward strand.
ACCTATTGCAATAACCAGACTATCCCATGAATCTGGTGAGAACACAACAAACTGATGCACTTATCTTCTTCTGAAATTTTAATATCAACAGATGATAAATGACTTACCACAGTATTAAATGCATTCAGATGTTCTGTCACCAAGTCTCCATCTTTCATCCTCAGGTTATATAGCTTTTTCCGCAGGAACAGTTTATTCGCTAGAGACTTAGATTGGTACGAAGTCTCTAACTTGTCTCACAAAGCCTTAGCTTCCCCTGATACATTCCACAATACTAAATCTAAGACACACAATCGTATTGTGATCTTTGCCTTCTGATCCAACCTCTTTCATTCTTCATCGAACACTCTTATTAGTTTAGTACCCAGATCTACCGCTATCCATTGATCTTTATCCACTAACAGATCCTCCATCTTTAGTTTCCACAACTCAAAACTCTTACCATTAAATTTCTCGATATCTATTTTTCCACTGGTCACCATCTTCTTTCACCACCAAAATCGATCTCACGGATCTCCCACTGAACAGGGTTTACCACAGGCCTGAGTGAAACCCCTCAGCAACAAAGGTGTCCCCTTGAAGCAAAAAAAACTCTGATACCAAATGTAGGTTTTAACCACGTACATAAATTACCTACATACGAATTCTAAAACACAAGAAATAAACAATGCGAGAGTATAACACATAAAACACATATACACAGAAATTTCCCCTGGATCCCAAAACCGGGACTACTAGCTCGATTTTTTCATTATGTTCCTTTCAATGTTATAATACATATTTATACATGCTGAAGCATCCAATACCATAGACCAAAAGCCATCGCGTCCAATACCATGGAACAAAACCCATCGTGTCCAAAAACATGTGCGAAAATCATGCATAAAACCATAGGTGGGTCCACCCATCCTAACATAGGGTTCAAAACCAAAATTTTATGGGGTGCTGCCCCAGACCCCATAAAGTGGGGCTATGGGTACGCCTCAAACCTCGTCTGACCCCCCCCCCCCCCCCCCCCCCCCAATCAACACAATGAAGGGGTGCTTCGCCCCCTCTCTAACTCCACTGTTAACTATGTGGGCTAGTTGTGGAAAGAATATAACAAGTGGGAGAACGGTATCAGAGTAGATCTACAAGTGGGTATGTGTTTAACCTATTTGGAGGTGCAGTCAGTTGGATGAGTAAGAAACAATTTGTAGTGGCACTATCAACTATAGAGGCAGAATACATGGTAGCCACTCATGCAAGCAAGGAAGCAGTTTGGTTGTAGAGATTGTGTTCAAGTACGGGGTTAGTACATGGAGTTATAAGGATAGATTGTGACAACAAAAGTGCAATTTTCCTGGCAAAGAACCCCACACATCATTCAAATACTAAGCACAATGATGTTCAATATCACTTTGTGAGGGATATGATAGAAGACAAAAAAGTGTTGCTGGTAAAGGTGGACACTTTGAAGAATACTACAAACACATTGAAAAAATCTATGATCTTTGAGAATTTCTCTTGGTGTAGAGAGACAATGGGCATTACAGGGCTGGAAAAATGACTAAGCTCTCTTGTGGCCCCCTGTGGAAAGAAAACAACAAGTGGGAGAGGTCTCCTAAATATGAATTCCCAATTAGACCTCGCATTGTTTGGCGTAGGAGCCCCATCTGAGAAATAGGCCTTACTGCGATATCCTCAAATATTCTCCTTGATTGTAATAAATGTCACAAGAGAAAATCAATATACTTTTGAGATAGACAAGTTAGTAATGTGATGTATTCAATTGAGAATTATATAATGGTTCTTTCATGAAAGGGAAGAGAAAGTGAGTCTTCAAGAGAAAGGTAATAGTGCTATCCTAATAAAGGCGCACGACTATATCTGAAAGAATTGTTAGTTATATTATGAAATAGTTCTCAAATAAATAAAAAATCATGAAAAATAAGGATGCACATTTCAAAGATGCATAAAATCAATGAAATAGTTCATTTTAATTATTATGTAGAAACATAAACATACACCACAAAAAATGAAAAATATTCTTACAATCATTCACGACATATGCATGAAAGTGTATTGGATCCAAGATCTTTGAATTATAAAGTGAAAGTCCCAAGACACACCATTATAATGATACAACATTAGTTCCAATAGTGGAACATTGAGAAATGACTTGCTTCTCAAAATACTAACCTTCTATCCTATGCCTAGTTAGAGAAGAGAAGGTGAAAAATCCCCTTCTTGAGCTATGAGGGTGTATATATAATAAATGAGGTGACTCACCACCTCCCTTGTGACTCTTGATATTCCCTCATGACTCTTGATTTTCCATGTGACTTTTTATATTCCTATGAGACCTATTATCACTCAGAAGTCTTCCCTAGAAGTTATAAAAAGAAGGAATAATCCGAAGTAACCACAAACCTAATATTTTAGACTCAGGTTCTAGTCAATCTAAGTCCAGAGAGGGCTCTCTCTTTATAATTTAACTTTGTTTTGGGTGGGATTTCAGGCTAGTTATTAGTTCTCATGATGTTTTGGTTTTGATAGGGTGGTGGACTTAATGAAACAAATGGGTAGAGAAAGTATTTAGGCCATTGGGCTATGGAGTCAGTCAAAGAGTGGCTTAACTAGAATAGGTCAATTACTAAAGGAGGAGTTCATAGGGCAGGCTAGCACAACAAAAATCAAATCTGCAGGTTCAAATGGATGAGGTAGTCCTAACCAGGATAAAAGGGAACTAAAGAATCCTTAAACCAGGATCAAGATGAAGAAAAGAAGGAGATCAGTAGCAAAGGGAAATGAGTATCCTTTACTATGGACCTAAAGGGGGAAAACTACGGAAGTAAGGGAGTGAGAAAGAATTCCCAGACCAAGATAGTTTAGTATAAAACAGTGAGAAAGTAAACAGTCAAAACAGAGAGCATTAAATCTAATTCTAAAATATCATTCCTTGTTTACTATTTAGATCTCATAGAGAAAATATGTGAATATTCATAACATGACAAGAAAATAGTAATAAACATGAAGAGACAATACTTATTTTTTTTCCACTGTGCACAACAATCGTGTGAATTGTCTTTAGCTTTATTTCATGACCCAGCAAGCTAGTCCAGTCTTGATTACAAAAGCTCCTTAGCTTGATATGAAATGTCTACAGAAATGCTTTTTAATCCACCCTAATCACTTCAAAATATGAAGTATTTATACAAAAAAATTTACAAAATATCTCATAAAAATATGAGAATTATTCTAGGAAATCAAAAATATCTTCAGGCATGAAGATAGAGGCAGATGGAAAACTACCTTCTTGCTATCCCTTTTATTGTGATTGTGTTGGCTATTGTAATTCAAATTTGGCTCTTTTAGTTGCTTGATATCTATGTGCTGGAATCACTTTATGTCTTCAACCTACAAATACTCTTTGCTTGCTATAATTTGACCCTGTTTCATCTATTTTATTTGACTGTCATATGGATTTACTGTAGTAACTTTGCAATAGATCTATCAAGTTTGTCCACCATTCGCCTTCAGGTAATTTCATATTTAGCATCTTTCTATATATCTCATCAGCTTCGATGTACTTGGAAGAATTTGGCTTGTTGACAAACAAGTGCTTTATCTCATGTTCTTGGAAAAACAAATTTTCCAGATTATCATACAATACCTTTCCTATGGGTAGAGATTTTACCCCTGAAGTACTAGCTTGGTTGCTGGCTAAATTGTTCAATCTTTCAATGTAGTCATCGTGAGTCATAAGCTTGTCATTAATAAGCATCAGACTGGGAAGACCATTTTCCCTCAAAATACCAAATTTTGTCATAAATCTATCAATATCAGCTTGGATACTTTGGCATTTCTTCTCAAGATTGAGCATAAGGTTCCTCTAAGTAAGAACGTTCTTGATTTATATGATGGTCCCTATCCTATCTTCTATGCCCAGTTCATCCAACTGATGCATGTTTTTGCTATTCAAGAGTGTTATCAGTTGGTTGGCCTCTTCAGGCTTGTCTCCCAACTCTTCTCTTATCTTTTGAATTGCTTTAGTGGCCACTTTCACCAGTTCAGTCTACTAAAAAATTACTTGAATTGATGGCCAAACATCATTGACAGAGTCAATGATGTTGGCCCAGAGAATTTCTTTTATATATCCTAGTGGTTGTTGCAATGTCAAGTCCCTTTCAAGGATTTTTATCCTCTCACCCATTCTTTGACTCTTCTCGGCTTCTTCTTTCTGTTGTATCTGTACAAGTTTGCAGTCAATTTTCAAACTTGACACTTCTTCTCTAATATTTTTAAGTTCAGTAGCCTGGATGGTCATTTCCTCCATGGCTTTTACTAATTCAGTTGTTTTCTCTATGGAAGTACCTACGCTTGTAGATGTACCTGTGCTTACATATGTACCTGTGACTAGTATGGCTGCAGCTAGTGGAACAGTTGCTAGGGAAGCAGTCAATGTAGAGGGCACTACTATAGAGACTGTAGGAATGACATTCTATGGAGTGGTGGCCAACTCACTCTGTTTAGACTGAATCAAGCTACCTAACTCTTTCTTTGTTTCCTTTAATTTATCATTTAACTTGATGACTATGTCCATAAGCTACTCATGTTCCTTTCGAGTTTCTAGCAATTCAGTTGTTTGTGGATGATGCAGATGAGGGATTTCGAGCTTCTTTTTGAAGGTAGCTATGTCATCATTTTTCTTTTTTATTAGTTGTTCTATAGCCTTTATATCCTTGGGATCATGGCCCAACTCTATGATTAAGTCCTCTAAGGACTTTATCCTAGTATCCTTGGCCTATGAAGAGGCCTTTTCTAGTTGGAATTACGTTGATATATTATTCAACAAATTTTGTAGTTGATGTGTTGCAATGGCCTTGCTGGTTAATGTGGAATAGACCATTTCTCTGGTTTGTTTATGCAATTCTATTTGGTCTATAGGATGTATATCCTTTGCCAGCAACTCAAAATCTATCTTTAAGTAATCTGTTATAGACCTAGGATGTTGTGTGGTAGGCTTCTTGAAAGTCATTTGCATCTTACCTTCTTTTACATCAAGGGTTAACATTAGCCTTGTTTGATTGGTGGGAGCCATTCTAAGGTATTGTGCATAGCTCTGGGCCTTCAACGTTTCATTTCTGGCCTTTATCTCTTTGTATTTATCTCTAATGTCCTAGTCCTAGCTAGTCGGAGCCCTGAATGAGGATACTTCCATGCTCTGTTGTCTTTCCAGCATTTGAGGCTATGTTGTGGAAGGTTCTCGTGTACCTCTGGAGGGAATGGCTTATCCGCTCTCTGCTCTTTCTGCACCTATGGTTCTAGTTGTTTCTTTTGTAAACTCTTGTTCTAAAAAATTATTTAACATTTGCATCTTAAGATAAGTTTGTGCAACAAGTCTTTTGGAAGGAGTAGCCTCCTCTCTATCTCCTTTGGGATTTTCCTCCTCATTTAGAGGAGTCTGTACAATAGGAGGATTACTCATGATGTCTTCTAGTTGACCCAACTCTTCTAATATGTTCGGCTGCTCTGATTCTTCTTGCTCTTGAGGTCCTTCTTTTGCTTGTTGCCCACTGTGTTCCTGTGTTTCCCTTTGGGATTGAGATTCTCCTGGCAACTGTACAAATGAAAATTCATCAATTCTTCTTTCTAGATCAATCAACACATTATTGACAACATCTTTTGCGCTATCTCGGTCTACTAAAGTTTTCTCCACCCATTCTTGTTGATTTGCATATTGTTCTATCTCAGGAATTTTGTGGTGGATATAGGGAGATAGTTTGTTCTTTTGTCTTCTATTGCAGATGAAATCAAAAGTTTCGTATCTCCATATAAAGCTTTCTGTCAGTTTCAGCCTTTGAAGGATTGCTTCTGCTTCCTTTCCAGCTTTCCTACTATTGCATATGAAAGGGCCAAGCTAGCCTTTTATTCTAAGTTGAGCTTTCTTCTTGGCCTTCACAAAATGTACCTCATCTAAATTAATCATTTGCCTATAGTACTCCAGATAAAACAATCTCATGGAGGGGTATCTTAGTAGTTTGTAGGGTACTAACTCACATCCATATATTCTGATTTCAGTGTGATTTTGGTACAAGTACCAATCTACCACTCTATATTGTTTGGATAGCTCTAGGACCCTCCTGATATCTGCATTGATTTTAGGGGGAGGACTTCCTTACAACATACTTGCCACTGGGTGCACAAAAAGATCTATGAAATCTGTATAAGTATATGGAGAATCATATTGGTGGATTAATGGGGTCCAGAAGACTACTGATCTAGGGTTGCCTCTGGTATCAAGCTTTTGAAGTATAAATGGAAATTTATCACCTTGATAGTACATGAAAAGATGATATAAAGCTAATGAGTACTTGAATACTCTTTCATTGTCCATTCTCATGAATTGATCATGCATTTTATCGGCAATGAACTTGTCATAATCAAACACGATGGCAGGGGGTTTTCCAGGAGTGTTAATGGACATGAAGGCTATAATAATCTCATCAACAAGTCACTTGTACTCTAGCCTAACACACTAGATATCATTGTTATGATGTCTTGACCAAGTTCAGAGAATATGGTCCACATGTATGGGGAAGGGACCTTTGGAATGTATTTCTTTTCTCTAATGAAGGTCTGGAATAACTGAGCAATTTTGATGGGGGTGATTTTAGGGAATCCGTTAAGCAGGTATCCAACAGAAAGGGGGAAGATGTGAACTCTAGGGAATTGGTACTTGGGCAAACTTGATTCCCAAATACTTATTTTGTCTATGTGGTTTAAGTACTGGTCTCTGTACCTGTAGTATAGCTTTAGTGGGGATTCTTGGATAGAGGTGTCTTGATTTGAAAGTCTTTGTCCGCCAAAGGGAGATGGTCTAAGTTACGATGGGTAGTAGAAATTGGTAGGATATTCAGTGCAATTGGAGCAGCCATCCTTGGTTCTTGTGGATTCAAGGATGGGAGCGAAAGGTTTTCGGTCAAGTTGGGGGCAAATTGGTTCAATTAAGAGTCATTTAGCATTGTTGGGCAATTGTTTTCCTTAATTAATTAATAACTTAAAGAAATTGAGTAACATGTTTCGGAATTAAACAGGTTTCTAAGTGATTTTGGGTAAATACCTAGTTTTGGCTCTGAACTAGTTGACGGGCCACTGTGCATAGTTTGTAGGAGGCATACGTGATTGAAGAGTAGTCTGGAAGTTCAACAGCTTTAGCAGGTTGGTAGTTGGACGTGGGTTGATGTTGCACATACTTTGGCACTTGCATGGAGGTCAGAGAGTCTTTTCCACAATAAAACTAAAAAACAACGCACAAGGGGAGAGATATGCTTGGCGTTAAGCTAGAGATGAGACATTTTGTCGTCTAGTGGGAGGCAGTAAGTGGGTTATGGTCGCACTGATTTTGGGCCTAAGGTGGTTTTGGGGGGAGGTCAGTCGATGCCATTTATTGGGCGACACATAGCAGTGGGGAAAATAGTGAAACCACCCATATCGAGTGGGTAAAGTTCGACCTTCGAAGGCTGCCCGATATGAACATCAACCATCAGATCAAATGGGGTTTGATCGTATAATGAACGGGGTGGGGTTTTGGCATGAGGTCTAGTGGAGGGGCCCGGTGAAGGTTTAAAAGTAGTGGGTTTTAATTAATCATAGATTATGGTGTGGTTAGGGCATCAGGGGTGATTTCATTAGTGGATGATTTGACTTGTAATTAAGCACAAATTGATTAATTATGTCGGGTTTTATTCATAAAGTTTATAATTCAAAATTTTGGGGTAGGATATTAATATAACTTTTTTTTTTTATATATAATTATAGAGGAAGGGTTTTATTGCTTTATCAGGATTTAATATATATACAAAGTTAAAAGTTAGTATGAATGAAGGTGGAAAATGTTTTAGCGCTAAGTGTAGAAAGAATTCTTCACAATCTGTTTTTTCTTTTCACATAGAAAACATAAAAAACTTAGGCTAAGTGTATATTTGTGGGTTTTTGTGAGGATAAGGGGTTTTTCATGGGGGAATGATTAGTTTTTAAGGTTTTACTCTTAGAGAAAGGGGTTTATTAGGGGAAAGTGAGTTTCCCTAGGAAATTGATGTTTTTCATAAGGGAAGGGATTTATTTGGGAATATGAGTGAATTGAAGGGGGTGAATGCTTATGAGGGGAATTTTAGTACTTAAGACCTATGCATTATTGGGCCGAGGTTCCAGTCCCTCCAGAAGTCAGAGAAATGCTCTGAGCCCCTTTAACTTAATATTTTAGGTACTTCAAGACCTTTCTTGGTAATTAGTTAAATGAAAAATGTAATGAATGAGGGAGGTTAATAAATTGACTTTGTGTACTTTGATAAATGCTCAATTTTCATCCATACTTAGAACTTTGATGATAAAGGTGAATAATATGATCTTGTCTAATCAATCCTCACAATTCTGCAAGCATTCATCTAGTTATCCATCTACTCATCCTACCATTTTTGCTTCTCTTTATTAGGGTGGACTTAAGCTGGAGAACCCTTTATCAAAAATTTTCTTTTTACAAAAGTAATCTATCTAAGTCTAACCTTATTACATCCAAGGGCTCATATTAAACAGTTGAGCTCCTTTTATTTACTATACCTATCTACTTATCTGCCAAGATTAAACAATTTGGTCAGAATTTATTCTCTATTGCTAAGCATAAAATTGAAAACACGAAATAGCCAAGTTTAAGAATATTAACCATCCATGGATTGTGGCAAAGGTAACAAGTGGCACATAATCTTTTATTTTGCATCAAAAGTAAATAGTAGTGGCATTTTGACTTGCACACTTTCATGGTATTTTTCTTTCTTGGGGTTCATTTTTTATCTTTTTTGACCTTTTTATCCTTTTTGTCCTTTGATTTTTCTTTTAGGACATACCATCTTTACATTTTTTTTTTATTTTTTAATATAGAAAACATTTGCAGAAAGCTAAGGTATGTACATATTACAAATTGGACCTCAGCCATTGAAAAATTATGACTCCTATTGGTATAGGAACATAACAAGACCTTTAAGCTTCTACATGAAATTTCACATTCTATGTGTGACCTTTGGGCTTCCACACATTTTAAATTTTCACAATTTGAAAAAACACAATATTACGTTTCCACATATTTGTGGAAAAATGCAATGACACACAACACTCTTATAGTCACACTTTGAGAAGTTGTGACTTGGCAACAGTAACATGGAACTTCATTGTAAAGTATTGATGCAAATATTTTCTCCGTGTTCCTATCTTCACTTCTTCATGATAGATTTTGCATGTACTTCATATTTATCCTCCAAAAGGTTGTTTAGAATATAAAGTCTTCCATGTGACCTTGATCTTCATTCTTTTGTGATGGTCCAATTTCCCTTTATCTCTTTGCTTGATGATCTCTTTGTTTTTTTATCTTCACGAGTGTCTTCTTGCATCATCCCCTTAGTATCGTCATTCAAGATCATCCTGTGATGTCAAGATAATAAAACCTACAAATAGAGTTCACTCATGACAAGATGACATCGGTCCCAAAATATCCTAGTCTATCTTATTTATTATGGAACATATTGACTAAGTTGGGACAATTCACCTTATTAAGGAGTGGGCCTGTGATTGTGTAGTGCACATGAGCAAGATATAGGGAGTGAAAATATAGGCTTTGTGACTATGTAGTTCACAATGGTTGAGAGATGGGGAGGCTTGTTTGTGTAGTTGGGGAAGTTAGGGAGGCACAAATGACATGCTTCCTCATTATGACTTCATAGTGCACAGTTCTCGAAGAACATAGTTAATGGACTATGCAGTTGAGATCTGCATGGAGTCATACATGAACTAACTACTAACTGGAAGTGTGTAGTTCGAAGTGGAGGAAATACTACGAAAGGACTACATAATTGGAAAGAGTAGCTAAAAGTGACAACATAGTAGGACTACATAGTGCATAGTTGATGAATATGGGCCTCTATGACTGCAAAATGCACAATTCGAGGAGATAGATGATGCCTAGCTATGGATTGTGATTACGTAGTGCATAGTTCTAGGAGGCATAAATATAGGTGCTTTGTCAGGTAAGTTCAAAGGAAAGAAAACTCCAAAATTTATAAAATATGGGATTAGTACGGCAGAAAGATGAGGCCAGAGCATGTAACAAGAGTTGAAAATGATCACACACTCATAAATGACCAACCACATGACAATAAAATAATCTTCACCCAAAGCCAAAATCCATCCATTGAATTGACAACAGAACGACACTTAGATCCAAGTGTGACAGTTAAGATACACATTTCGACATAAGTTTCACCTGCAACAAGGATTGAAATACCTTGAGAATGAGTCCAATGCATGTCCCAGTGATTGATAAAATCCATTAATTCAAAAGAAATCATTGAATATGCCTCTTAAAGTTGTGTCATGACTACCTTTCACAAAGAACGACACTTCACTTAACCAAATACAACACTTGGAATTCCTTTAAAAAGGTACTTAGAAACTTGGGAAGTAAGCAAGGAATGAGTCTAACATCTAGAAATGAGAACTTGCATGATTAAATGGAGGCTCCAAAGTTTTAATATATGCCAAAATTTGGAGGGTGTTGTAACAATGACAACACTTGGTGATTCACTTAAAGAACCCCAAGATTCTCTATTTAGCTGTAGCTTTAGAGTCTAGCCTTTCAGAAAGTATTGATTCATCATGTAGATTACCTCAAATTCCCCATTTATCCAAATTATAATAATATTCTCTCTTGATCCCTTTATCTGCTTAACAAAACTTTAAATCTTACCATATCACATTTTTTTGATATGAGATAAGGATAATATGTAGTCGTGAGTTTGAAATAATTAGAGTTTTAGTTCCATATTTGGTGTTTCTATGTTATTAGTAGGCCTATTTCGTACCCTAATAGAGTCAGTATAGGAACACAAGAATTTCATCACTACAAAGGATACTATTTATTACCCTGGCCACGTTACTTGGTTCACCTCTTTATGCAGGAATCCTTCTCTTCTTTCCGCCATTACTTTATTTTCAAAATTTTCGTTGGAATTTTATCGATGTTCATATCACCAGGGTGGAAGAGGGATCCAACCTTATTGAGATAAAAGAGTGTATTTATTCAAAGACTATTATATACCTCTAATTATAGTATGCTCACCTTTAATTTTATCCTTTCTCTTCTCTACTCAATTTGATTGACATGCAAAACAACATTAAACTATAATACCAAGTCAAGGAATGGAGATCATAAAATAGATATAGGCATCATGGTTCTACTTAAAACTTTCCACTCGAATGGATCATATTTTCTATTTAGACATAATTTAGCTTAAAGGTATTAGATCGAAGTAAAGAAGAGGGACTGAAAGCTAACAAAGTGTTGTTGTATGTCATAAATCCCTTTAGAAATTTTGCCACATTGGTCAAAACTAGACAAGGCATTTCCCTGCAAGGTCTTATTTACATAGAAGAATGAAACAAAAAGAATAAAGGAAAGGATGAAACATGACATAAACCAAAAAAAATAAATAAAATGGACAATGAAAGAAATAAGTACATAGGTATAAACATAACCCTAGGTTTCTATGGAAAATAACGCTTGAGGTCTTCGCCATTTATAGGAAGAGAGTCCATCTTCCCATCTAAGGATTGGACACAAAAGGTATGGCAACCAAGATTTTCATGAACCATAAAGGGCTCGATCCATAGGGATTGTTAGGAAACCAACTCACAAAAAGATAGAAAATATATATCAACACCTTAGAGTTCAGCCTCTTCATGGGGGAAACCTCTTTTACATTACACAAATGAACAATTCTTGGATGTTACAAATGACTAAACCTCCCTTCTATATACAGGAATATAAGGTTTCATAATATAATCAAGCTGACATAACAGTAGTAACATAAGGGCACAAAATAACAATAGTGGGTTTCTATGGGGCATACTAACAACAATATCGGGACAATAATAACAATAAGGGATACAATGACAATAGTAATGGGGGAATCACTAATATTATAGGGGACTAACATGCCCCTCTCCTTCTGAAAAACATTGTCCTCAATGCTTGAGCAGTTCTAGATGCTTTTGTATAAAATTCTCATCCTCCCATGTGCAATATTCAGCGGATAAGTTCTTCCACTTGATGAGATACTCCGAAATTGATCAATTTCATAGCTATCGAGTTATTATTTTGTGACTCTTCTGGTTCCAATATGATTTTTACTTCCTCGTCAAGTTATAGAAATATTATTTGAACTGGGAGCTTGTCACCTATAACCTTCTTTAAACATGAAATGTGGAAAATTGGGTGCACTTAGGAAACTACAAGAAGCTCCAATTTGTGTGTTGTAGTACCAATATTTTGCAATACCTTGTATGGACCATAACACTTTGGTGATAATTTATTATCCTTATTAGCTTGCTTGAGGGACATTTGTTTATATGGTTGTAGCCGTAGAAATACCCAATTACCTACATCAAAAATTCTTTCGCTACGATGTTGATATGCCTGTTGTTTCATTTTATTCTGCTCCAATGTGAAGTTATCCTTTAACAGTTGAAGAACTTGTTGTTGATGCTCGATTTGATGTTCCACTGCTTGAACCATAGAATTTTATCTTAAATATGATGTGATGGATGGTGGATGATATCCATAAAGTCCCATAAATGGGGTAATTTTTGCTGTAGTATGGAAGGAAGTGTTATACCACCATTCAGCCAGAGGCAACCATTTGACCCATTGTGTTTGTTTATCATATACAAAGAAACGAAGATATACTTCCAAAGATTTGTTTACTATCCTAGTTTTCCCATTAGATTGAGGATGATAAGATGAGCTATGAGCTAACTGAGTACCGAGACAAGAAAATAATTATGTTGAGAAAATTCCAGTGAAAATGGGATCTCTGTCGCTTACAGTAATCTTTGGGTTTCCATGTAGCCTTGAATTGTTTCCATAAAATGCAGTAGAAAATATATTGGATTTAAATGGATGTGATAATGCACAAAAGTGTGCATACTTGGTAAGTCTGTTAACTACCACCATGATAACACTCTTTCCTTCGACTTGGGTAAACTTGTGATAAAATTCATTGAAACGTCCTCCTAACATTGGCTTGGAATGGATAAAGTTTGTAATAAACTTTGGGTCTTAATTGTTTCAACTTTATTTTGTTGGCAAACCAAACATCCCACCACAAACTTTTGAATATTTGATTTAAAGCCATCCCAAAAAATTCCTTATTAACCATGCAGTAAGTTTTTAAAAATCCTTAGTGCCCTCCTAAGGGAGAAGTGTGCAATTCCATAAGAATCTTTTGTTTGAGTTGGGAATTCTTACATAGGTATAAGTGATATTTGTACCATAAAAAATCCTTTTTCCAACTAAATGTATCATTTGTATTGGGATCTTTTTGTCTCTTTCGAATGAGTCTCCACACTTCTTCGACATTCTTCCAATCTCCCTTGCTTCATTTATCCAATCTAGTTGGATAATAGAAATGGTGCACAATGATGCTTCCACATCCTTATCCTTCCTTGAGAGTGCATCTGCCACAACATTTTGCTTCCCTTTTTTTAGATGATTTCAAAGTCATAACCCAACATCTTTGTGACCCATTTTTGTTTCTCTTCAGAGGATAATCTTTTTTCTAAAAAGTATTTAA
>APFE030322025.1:0-15033 GCA_000404065.3 Pinus taeda
TGAAAATTGGATGAAACGTGGCCTTTCAGATTATGTGTTGTGCTTCAGGAGTATCCAGTCTGAAAATGTATGAAACGTGGTACCTGGAGGAGAGAAGATTGTAGGCCGACGCCTATGTACTTGTATCTTAGCTAGTACAAGGACTATGGGGGTTGTAGCTCCCTTCCAGGAGAGACTAGAGAATGAGAGAGGGTTGTAGCTCTCTGCACGTAGAAGCCTACGTATTGGTATAAGACTGCACCAGTATAGAAATATTGTAAAAAGATTTTCTTATTAAGAAGAAGATTGAGATGACTTGCAGCAGGTGGTTTTCACCCACATTGGGTTTCCACCTTATATCATGGTGTTCATGTGTGTGACTTATTTGTGATGATCTGTTCTATTTTCCTGCATCTGTTTACTATTAATATGGTTGATAATCTTCTAATGCACTCATTAAGGATCGTCTAACTGAATCATAAAAAGTTGTGGATGTAGCATATATGAATCTGAATATGGAAATGAAAACGTTTTATTGACCTGATAATACTGATTCACACCCCCCCCCCCTCTCAGTATTATTTCCAACAAATACTTTGTGAATAATCCCAGACTTAGCCAATACAAAGAGACTATTCTAGATCTGATTAAGGAACTTCTAGAAACTGATTTTGCTACTATTCCTAGGAAACAAAACATGTAACCTCAAATTTTGGCTACTTTTTCTAGCATTTGCAGATTACCTTTTTAGCCCAACCACCAGTACACTACAAAATTCAGATAGAGACCTGTCATACCTCATAATTCGAAATATTGGTACATTTTTTCACAATATTCTCAAATATATGATTTAGTGAATGTTAAGGGAGAGTTTCAAAAATGTAACATAGATACTGATTGTACAGAAGATAACATCATAAATAGTAAGATAGATATAAATTATTTGGATGTAGATAAACCCACTAAATTCACTAAAGTAGAAATAGATAACTTAGGAAAAGTAGAAATAGAAGAAATAATTAATGATGAATCTGAGATTTCAAACCTTAAAAATAATTTTTTTCCTAAGATATTAGTCCCATTAGAAGATGTGTTTTATTCAAATGATATGGCTAGAAAACAAAAAATGGAACCTTTAAGATCAAACATAGAAGAATGTAACATAGGAGCAAAAGAAAAACCCAAGCTTATAAAATATCAAAAGCATTGCCTCCAGATGAAAAGCTGAAATACATAAGTCTATTCAAAGAGTTCCAAGATGTCTTTGCCTGGAGTTATGAAGACCTTAATTCTTATGATACCAGCATTATTCAACATAAGGTACCCTTCAAACAAGATCAAAAACCCTTTAAACAAAAGCGTAGGAGAATTAATCCAGTTCTTATGCCATTCATTGAAAAAGAAGTAAAAAGGATGTATGATGCACAAATCATAGCATCTATTAGATATTCAGCTTGGGTCTCTAATTTAGTTACTACTAGAAAGAAAATAGGAGAAATCAGACTCTGTGTTGATTTTAGGAACTTGAACAAAGTTTCATTAAAGATAACTACCCTCTTCCTAAAATGGACCACATTCTTTAGAGGGTGGTAGGGTCATCTAGAATTTCATTACTTGATGGATTTTCTGGATACAACCAAATCTTAGTTCAACCAGAGGATCAAGAAAATACTACATTTACCATTCCCTGGAGTACTTTCATGTACATAAAGATGTCTTTTGGATTAATGAATGTAGGGGCTACCTTCCAAAGAGAAATGGAAATAGCTTTTACAAAAGAAATCCATGACTTTCTAGTGGTTTACCAAGATGACATCATCGTGTTTTCCAAATTAGATAATGAGCATCTAGATCATTTGAGAAGAGTTTTTATTAAATGTAGAAAATTTGGCATTTCTGTAAATCCCAAAAATACACTCTTTGGTCTAGAAGAAGGTAAACTCTTGGGACACATAATATAAAAAGATGGAATTAGAATAGATCCATCTAGAATAGAGGCAATCCTAAACATCACTCATCCTAGAAACATACAATAATTTTTATGCAAAATAAATTTTCTTAGAAGATTCATTTCTAACTTAGCAGAATTAATCAGAGAATTAAATAACATGTTAAATAAATATTCATCACTTAAGTGGACAGTAGAGGCTAAATAGTCTTTTGAGGCAATCAGAGAAGCCCTTACTAAAACACCAGTCCTCATAAGTCCGGATTTCAAAAAAGATTTTATAATTTTTTCTTCTGCTTTAGATAATACTATTGCAACAGTCTTGTTGCAAAAGAATGATCAAGGTTATGAATAGCCTATTTCATTTTTCAGCAATTCTTTGAGAGATGCTACACTAAAGTACAACATAATGGAAAAACAAGCACTTGCTTTAGTGAAAGCTATTAAAGATTTCAGAGTGTACATCTTGTACTCACACAACATAGCATATGTTCCAAATTCAGTAGTAAAGGACATTTTAACATAGAATGGGCCTGAAGGAAAGAGAGGCAAAGGGATTGCCACCATTTTGGAATATGAGATAGAGCTAAATCCTACAAAACATATCAAAGGCAAAGGCTTAGCTAAACTCATGGCTGAATCGAACTGTGAGGCCTTATATATAAATTTCATTGGTGCACTAGATGATCAGGAAGAGATGGCAACTCCACAGTTCAATCAACCTTTTATAGATTCACCTTGGTATGCAGATATCATATTTGTTTTACTAAATTTACAAGATCCTCTTGGTTTATCTAGAACTAAAGGTAGATTTTTTTAAATTAAATCAATGAAATATTGTATCATAGACAATGCTTTATTTTGGAAAGATAATGGTGGAATTTTATTGAATTGTTTATTAAAAGATCAAGCTGACAAAGTTATGAAATAATTTCATGCAGGAGATTGTGGAGGACACCTATACTGGAAAACAACTACTAATAATATTTTAAGGGTAGGTTTTTACTGGCCCACCCTTTTTGTAGATGTCAAGAAGTATGTGACCTCCTGTCACAAGTGCCAAATATTTGAAGGTAAAGGGAAACACTTACCATTACCTCTCAAACCCATCTCCATAGAAATGCCTTTTCAACAATGGGGTTTTGACTTCATTGGGGAAATTCACCCATCCTCCTCAGCCCAACATAAATTGTTTTTGATAGCCACTTATTACTTTACTAAATGCATAGAAGCTATCCCTTCTAGACAAGCCACGGACTCTGTCATCAGTTCATTCCTTGAGAATAACATCCTTTCTAGATTTGGTTGCCCCCAAAATCTGATTATTGATAATGCAGTTGCTTTCAAATCTAAGAAAATGGTAGACTTTTGTAACAGATATCACATTACCCTTGGCCATTCCACTGCCTATTACCCTCAATTTAATGGACTTGTAGAATTCTCAAACAAAAGCCTTGTTAATATCATCAAGAAACTACTAGAAGACAACAAGAAGACCTGGAACAAAAAGTTGGTTAATGCCTTATGGGCAGATAGACTAACTGCCAAAAAGTCCATTGGTACATCTCCTTACTAACTAGTATATGGAATGGATGTTTTTTTTCCATCCTCTTTGAGAGTACCAGTGATGAAGATGATTCAAGAGTTTCAAGTAGAACCTAATGATCTCCAAAGGAGAATAAATTAGACAATACATTTGCAACAAACTAGAGAAGAAGTCTATGTCAAATCACAAGTGATCTAGGATAAAATTAAAAAAGAAAATTATAAGAAAACCAAAGCTAATTATTTTTACGTAGGTGAAAAAGTACTCAAATGGTATTCTAGAAGAGAAGAAAAGAGTAAACATGGAAAATTTTATTTCCTATGGCAAGGCCCTTATATCATTTATGGTTACAGAGGTAGCAATGCATTTTTCTTGAGACAGTTAGATGGAATAGATCTACCAGGAGGACTAATCAATGGTAATCTTTTGAGGTTGAAGCCTGAAGACAAGGCCCTAAGCTTTGAAATGTGTACCATCATAAGTATGAATAAATAAGATCACAGAGGAGCAGTTACAAGCCAACCACAGTCAAAGTTTCAAAGGCTACTAATCTTAAAGTTCTTGACATTTCACCAGGAAATTCCATCCCCATGTGGAGCCACTGTTAGGGTCCTATAATAATAGGATTCATAATTTTGAATTGGCTATGGTTAGCCTTGTAATATTGTACATACTTTTGCTTTTTGCAAAATGTTTTCCCATATTAAAAATAAAAATATAAAGAGGGTAAGTCCTAAAAGAATAATAAAAGGACTATAAGAAAGAAAAAGATAAAAAAAAAAAAAAAAAAGTAAAAAATATGAACCCCAAAAAAAACATAGAGATAAAAATAGATGATGAAAGTGTGAAAATTCAAATGCCACTACTTTTTACATTACTTTGAAAAATAATATTGTGTGCAGCTTGTCAAAAATGCCACAATCCATGATGGTCAAAGTAGTTTAAACTTGATTCATTCATGCTTTAAATTTCATGTTGATAGATAGAGAATAAAAATCTGACCAAACTTTTTCATCTTGGCAGATCAGTAGTTAGGTAGAGAATAAAAAAGAGTTCATCAGTTTAATCTGAGCTATTGGAAGTTATAAGGTTAGAATTAGATAGCTTTCTTATCAAAATAAAAATAAATAAAGGGTTGGCAAGCTCAAATGCACCCAATGGATGAAGAGGAAATGTTAGGGTAAATAAAGGGTAGGTAGAAGAAGTTTTGCAAGTACACAAGGTTGCTAAGTCAAAAGCACCTTCATCATGCTTAATGCTATGTTTCATCTGTAGGAGAAATTGTCAAAGAGAAAGGAAAATTACTAAATTTTATTTTCCCATTTCCCCTCATTTCACTAGACCCCCACATGCTTCTTAATAAATTTCCCCTCATTATCCCTTCATTACTTAAAAAAACCCTTTCCCCTCATTTTGACCTTTTATCGCTTTGTTTCACACATTTCCCTAGACATTACCCTTTAAAAATCATTCCCCCTTCCCAAAACCTCTTTCCCTAGTGTGAAACACATTCCCATCACAAATAATACATTCCCCCACTTTATTAATTTCCCTTTTTCCCCTTAAAAACCCACTAAACCCCTTTATCCTAAGTTATTTCCTAAAGTATCGCTTTATATTTCACCACATTATAATTCCTTGACACGCTTTAACTCAACAAACCTTGCTGCATTGTTAAAACCTCCACCATATAAACCCATGGTCCCCATCTTTATTAACCTATTGTTTGTATTAAAAATCCTATGATTATTTGTTAATTAATTACATTTAATCGTAATTAAACCTCAGGCCCCACCAACCACATCTCAACTCCTTCTGTGTAACTTCATCGTGTGATCTCCCACCTCCAAATCCAACAGTGCATATCAATATCGCACAGATTCACAATTCAACAATTAACGGTCCAAAGGCACGCAAGGTTCACGGTTTTCCCAAGCCCTATTTGGCTATGTGGCGGCACCAGGTTATATCGTGTGCTCACGAAAAATATTTCCTCTCACCCAAAAGCGGTGCGACATGGTATAAAACCACCTCCCCACCTAAACGAAAACTACCCATTGTTCATTCACCAATTATCGCACCGAAATGTAACTATTAGTGGTTAAAAGGCCGAAAAGGCCCCATTTTTCTATTTTCACTCGCTTTCATTGCAAACCTTTAGTAACTAATTCTGACACCCTAAACCTCTATGCAACCAATTTAACCACCTTTTACAACTAGAAGACTCTTCAGACAGCAAATTGAAGCAACAAATTGACAATTAAAGCCTTAGTAACCTCTGTTGCTACCACAGAACCCTGTTTGCACTTCAAATCGTCATTCTCCATGTATTCTTGAAAGAACCAGAACAACCCTGTAAATCTGAACTATGCACGGTAAATATTAAAATGTTAATTAATTAAATTAATTGAAAAACCTTGTTAAACTCAGGAGAGCCTTATTGTCTGTCCAAAAACCCTATTCTACACACTATAATTACCCTCGCCATTGTTCCAGACCTGCTAACCTTACTCCTAAAGCCACAAAAAGAGTAATCTAGTTGAATATACTAAATTATGGCTTCCCAAACCTCTTTGGAAGTAAGACCCCTGCAAACCCCTCATTTGGATATTGACAACCTCCCATTAACTGACATAGAGTTTCAAATTAAAGTTATTGTTTCCCCTAGCCGCCTACTGAAACTCCACTATTGGAGTAAAGATAAGTTCCTGAACCAAAATGATGTGATTCACCTATGGGAATCAAATTTTCCCAAGTACTTGTTCCCACAGGTACACTTATCCCTAGAAAACATCCACTTCTGCCAAGCCTGCTATGTTCCCAGTCAAAGAGCCATAGCCTCCCCTAACCAACATGTTTTATTCACCATTTCTGCAAAATCAATAAATCAAATGTTGTAGATCGAGCAAGGCCCAAACCCCACTTTCCATTGAAGGCTTACTTGAACTCTACACAAAGCTAGACCTTCCCAAGAAAGCTCAGATCTTTCAGAATTTTATCATTGAAGAGTCTCATATTCCAACAGATACTCCTCCATATGTTGCCGCCATTTTCTCTGAGAGAGTCAGACAAGTTATAACCATGCTCTCTTGCATTCTAAGGTACACCATTGATGAACATGTGGATGAGGTTGTTCTTTCTTTCCTTTCTATCTTTTGCCTAGGCAAGCCTCCTGCTACAATTTACAACTTTGCTCAATTCATAGCAGACACAATCCATGAACAATATATCATATTTCCAAATGAGAGTCTTCAAATATTCTTCAATATTATTTCATATGTTCTTCTACTTTAAGTCAGACAAGTTTCTAGTCAGCATCCAACAATTAGACTCGAAAGGCAATCCAAGATTTGTCATATTTTGGATGAATCCATGAACAATATATCATATTTCCAATTGAGAGTCTTCAAATATTCATCAATATTATTTCATATGTTCTTCTACTTTAAGTCAGACAAGTTTCCAGTCAGCATCCAACAATTAGACTCGAAAGGCAATCCAAGGTTTGTCATATTTTGGATACCATTGATCCAAAGATAATCCACTATTTTTTCTTATAAAGAGTTAATTGATTCATTTGTTCATCCGGTTGTAAACATGCTAACCAGTAGCTATCAACCTAGGACCAATGATGAAATGAAGAGAGTTTTACAGTTGGCTAAGAAAAGTAGAGTGGGAGATTGGTATTTATACGAGGACCACACAGAAATCAGGATATATGGATGCCAATTCACTCCCTACAAGCTACCCAAATACCTCCCCATGAGGATATTTTCATTAGAATATTTCAGGCAAATCATAAACTCTGATGAAGTTAATTTTCTATCAGCTAGGAAGAAGATTCTGTTTAAAATTAAAAACCAATTGGGCCCTTTTATATGTAATAATAGGGAAGATGGACAAGAAGCAGAGAAAATCTTACATCAAATGAACTTCAAAAACAGTTTCAAGTGGAAGTATGACCCTAATGGAGTCATAAACAAACTAAGGCTCAAATTCAAATTGAGTCCTTTCATACATGATCCCAGGCCAGACATTGAAAGATATGACAACTAGTTAGAATGGTTGGTGAATACCTTAGTAGATATGGAAAATCAGATTGATACTAGTTCCTTTCTGTAGGTTCCAGCCCTACAAGAACAAATGAGTATTACTCTCATTCTACAGAATCCAGCCAATGAGGATAGAAATGTAAAAAGAACCAAGGAAAAAGGTTCTAGCTCTGGGATGGACACTACAGATGATAGGTTTCAGATCAGTTACAGGAAGAGGCCCAAGCTTAATCCTATAACTGAGCAAGAAGACACCATTGAGACAGTTGAAATCACTGATACTGACATAATGGTGGGAAAGACCAAAGGCCCAGCAGTTTCAAAGGAAACTCATTAGCCCTCTACTTCAAACAATCAACTTATTGAAAAGTAGTTTAGTATTGAAGTCTCTTCATCTAGCAAGCCAATGGATAAAGAGAAAGATATAAAAGAAAAGTACAAGGAGATTAAGTTGAAGAATGAGGCATTAAAGGATGAAACATATGCCTATTACTTTAAACAAACATCTGCAAATCTACATAGATTAATGACAACCCTTGACATTAAGACTGGTAAGACACAAATGGCTTTTATGCAGCCTATAGTCCAACAGCTTAGATCATCAGCAGACTACAGGAAAACAGAGTTTGAAGTTTTGGCTAGGGACGTTCACCCTATTAACCAAATTGAGTTCCATAAATAGGTCTGAAGTGCAGAAAGTTTGGGATTTTAGTAAATCCCAATAAGTCATAGTTTGATCTGGAAGAAGGCAAGCTTTTAGGGCACATTGTTTCTGTTGCAGGTGTTAAGATTGACCCAAAAGAGTCAAAGCAATACAGACATTATCTGTTCCAAGGTTAAAGAAGGACATTCAATCCTTTTTAGGTAAGATAAAATTCATAAGGATGTTTATTCCAAATTTTGCAAAAATAGTGAAACATATCACCTCCATGCTGAAGAAGGGATCAGAGATCAAATGGACAGATGTAGCAAGAAAATCTTTTGAAGCCATCATAAGAGCTATTATGGAAGCTCCCACTCTAATCAGCCCAGACTATAACAAGGAGCTCCATATCTTCTCTTTTGCTTCCTATGACACCCTTGCAGCAGTCTTGTTGCAGAAAAATGATGAAGGTATAGAGCACCCAGTGGCCTTTTTCAGCAAAACTTTAAGAGATGATGAATTAAGATATGACATTATTGAAAAATAGTCTTATGCTGTTATTAAGGCTTTGAAGGCATTCCGAATCTACATTCTGCACTCCAAGGTGATTGTGTATGTACCTTCTACCTCAGTAAAGGATGTCCTAACATAGCCAGATGTTGATGGAAGAAGGGCTAGATGGATTGCAAAGTTCATTGAGTTCAGCATAGAATTGAAGCCCGCCAAGCTTGTTAAAGGACGGGGCCTAGCTCAGCTGATGGCTGAAGAAAATTGCAGACTGCTAGACATAAATTACATGGGTACAAATTCAGAGGTTGAACAAATAGGGGAAGAAATAGTGGAACAAGGGCAGAATTAGTCTTTGGATGAAAATATGGCTTCTTGTGAATGGTATTCTAGAATAGCTTACTTCTTGTTGAAGCTAGAAGTTCCTCCAAGCCCTAGTTCAAGCCAAACTAGGACCATTAAGCTTAGGGAAGCCAAGTTTTGTATTAATAAAAACCTACTTTAATGGAGGGATCCATCTAGAATCCTCTTAAGATGTCTAGACAAAGAGAAGTTTGTTGAAGTCATGCACTAGTTCCATTCTAGCATCTGTGGAGGACATCATTATTGGAAAACCACAGCCCATAATATCTTGAGAGCTGGGTATTATTGGCCCACTCTATTCTTTGATGTCTTTTCATTTGTGAAATCTTGTGACAAGTGCCAGAGATTTGCAGGAAGGCAACAACTGAAATCTTTGCCCCTAAAGCCAATACATACCACTGGCCCTTTCCAGCAGTGGGGTTTGGATTTCATGGGGTAGATCAATCCACATTCTAGTGGCCAGCATAGATGGATTTTAGTAGCCACTGGTTATTTCACCAAATGGATTAAGGCCATCCCCACTAAGAAAGTTGATCACTAGGTTGTCATGAAATTCTTGATCGAAAACATTTTCAGTGGGTTTGGTTGCCAACCAAATTGGCTACAGACAATGCAGTAGCTTTCAGGGCAAAAGATTTGGTGGACATGTGTGAATCAATGGGCATCAAATTATTGCATTCCACTTCATATTATCCTCAAGGTAATGGCCTAGCAGAATCATCGAATAAAATCCTAGTAAGGATAACCAAAAAGCTGCTAGAAGACAACACGCAAAGTTGGGATTCCAAACTAAAGCTTGCATTGTGGGCTAACAGGTTTACCACCAAGAAGTCCACAAGGAGCTCTCCATTCAAGCTGGTATATGGCACTAAGACTATTTTCCCAATTCAATTGGTCCTCCCTGTAGCCAATTTATTGCAAGAAGAGCAGAACGAGGAAAGTGACATGGCAAGGAGGATGAGTGACTTGGTTGAAGTTCATCATATCAAAGATCAACTGATTGAGAGGTCTGCAATACATCAAAAGAGAATCAAGGAAGCTTTTGATAGAAAGGAAAAGAGGGACAATTTTCAGGTTGGTGACTGGGTTATCAAATGGGATGCACTAAAGGAAAAGAAAGGCAATCATGGTAAATTTTATGTTCTATGGACAAGACCATTTGTCATCTCTCAGGTCCTAAGGAACAATACTTTCACGCTGCAATTTTTGGAGAGAGAAACTATTTTTGATGCCCAAGTCAATGGGCGGTTTTTGAAAGTTTATTTTGTTTAAGGATTTTAGGCCTCAGTATTGTAAATATGTTACTTTTCAAAGTTTTGGCATAGGCTTAGATAGACTCCATGCCCAATAGAATACTAGGTAGTATTTCTGATCTTGTTTCTTATGAAAAAGGTAGTGGTCTACGGTTCTTGAAACCTCACAAGGAGGCTTTCATCCCCAGAAGGAGCCAGTGTTAGTCCTAATGTGTAGTGCTAACATTTTGAAGGTTAAAGGAAAGGTTTGGTCTGCTTCTTTGTTATTAAAGAGGTCCCACATGGGACATTATTCCCATCCTTCCCTTACCCCTCTCACACTCTACCTGTCCCATTTCCTGAATTCACCTTCATACCCCGGAAAAACCCTTTTTATCCTTAGCCCCAAGTGTGAAAGCCAAATATACCCATAAAACCTTACCCATATGTCTTATGCGCTCATAACACATTCCCCGAAGACATCTCGTACATTCCACCTTCCTCCACCATTGATCTCTTCCCATCGATCAAACGGCCTGCTTTCCTCCCGATCAATGCAATTTGCCTGACACCCCTCCGCCATTAGATCATCCCCACCAGATCTAACTGTCAGCACTCATATCACGCATACAAAAAGCGCGACAGATACCCACCTGATGAGGGAGGTTTTTGTTTTTCCCCATCAGTACGTGTCATCCACTAAATCGCATCGAGCACGTTCTGACACTTACCACTTACCACCCGAAGCCCGCGTGATAAAAGCCATTACCACTCAAATCAAACCATCCCGCACATTACCATCCACTCATCTCCGCCAACCGATAACCGTCTGATCTGCCTGCCTAGAGATCCAATGGCCTGGATATGTTCCGCTCCCACCACGACCGCTTGCCTCTAAAAATGATCTCGGCCGCACATATCCTCTGATCTGACGTCCACCATTCATGATCACTTCAACCATTCATCTGCCCATGCACTCCATACTCCACTCTTTGTCTGTTGCATGAAGGGGAAGATGGTCGACTCTGTCAGTCTGGTGATAGTCTAACCATGAAACTAAATTAACTGAGAGCATGGCCAAAGGAATAAAGGACACAGCATGACTCAGTAACCGAATTAAACAGTCATGGAGCTCCATTTCTATAATTAATCCGACCACCTAAAGGATAGCACGATACCAGAACCGATCAGGTTTTCGTAGTGGAGAAAGGAGCTACGTTCAAAGACACTATCAGACAGTTAATGATAGTTGGTAGCCAATTAAGACCCCTCCATCCCTAAATGGCTAAGGGCCATTGTAATGATAGATTATAAATAGCTAGAAGAAAAATGTAATCGGGGTTTGCAATTGTGTTTTGGTTCAACTTCTAGAGACTGTAGATATTCTGTAACTCACAGCGTCTCATCTTCATTTTCAGAAATGCAAGCTTCTTTTGTTGTTATTGCTCAATGCCCATTTCTCCTCGGTTCTAAACTTGTACCTGGAACATTTTATTCATGATATCTTCTATGCCTAATGCTAGATAACTATCATCTTATCTTTGTATTAGTAAATTGAATGTATTAGTGAGTAGGTCACTCAGGTTTCTTCTATATCTAATGCAAGATAATTTTCATCTTATCTCTGCATTAATAGATTAGAGTTGTAAGTTTCTTTACTAGTTGCAAGTGGCCATCATACATTATGTATGCATCTACTGGTGTGGTTAGTATTCTTCATTCATTCACTTAATCTACAAATTGTTGAGCATTGGTGGTCTAAAGCCTTGTAGTCTGAGGGTGTTCATGCATGTATGGAGTGAAAATAGAGTAAAAGTGGTTATCTGGCTTGAACCAAACCATCACCTATCCCAATAAGTTCCTAGAACCATATTGAAGATTATATGTTACCATGCATCTTTGAGCTACAACCTAGGAGAGTTTCCTGGAACCCTAACAGGGGGAATCACTAGTATTATAGGGACCTAGCATGCCCCTCTCCTTCAAAAAAGTGTTTTCCTCAATGCTTGAGTAGTTCTGGATTCTTTTGTATAAAATTCTCATCCTCCCATGTGGAACCTTCAACAGGTAAGTTCTTCCACTTGATGAGATACTCTGAAATTGAGCAATTTCGTAGCTGTCAAGTTCTTGTTTCTTTGACTGCTTCAAGTTCCAATATGATTTTTCCTTCCTCATCAATTTTTGAATATTGTTTGAACTGGAATCTTGTCACTTATAACCTTATTTAAGCATGAAACATGGAAAACTAGGTACACTCGGGAAGCTGCAGGAAGCTCCAATTTGTATTCCATAGTACCTATCTTTTACAACACCTTGTACGGACCATAATACTTTGTTGATAATTTATTATCCTTCTTAGCTTGCTTGAGGGACATTTGTTTATATGGTTGTAGTCGTAGGAATACCCAATCACCTACATCTAAACTTCTTTCACTGTGATGTTGATCTGTCTATTGTTCCATTTTATTATGCGCCAAGGTGAGGTTACCCTTTAAGAGTTGGAGAACTTGTTATTGATGCTCGATGTGATCTTCCACTACTTGAACCTTAGAATTTTCTCTTAAATATGGTGTGATGGATGGTGGATGATATCCATAAAGTTCCATAAATGGGATCATTTTTGTTATAGTATGGAAGGAAGAGTTATACCACCATTCAGCCAAAGGAAACCATTTGACCCATTGTGTCTGTTTATTAGATACAAAGCAATGAATATATCCTTCCAAACATTTGTTTACTATCTCAGTTTTCCCATCAGATTGAGGATGATGAGATGAGTTATGAGCTAACTGAGTACCAAGACAAGAAAATAATTATGTCCAAAAATTTGCAGTGAAAATGGGATCTCTGTCACTTACAATAATCTTTGGGTTTCCATGTAACTTTTGAATTGTTTCCATAAATGTAGTAGAAACTATACTCGCTTAAATTGGATGAGATAATGCACAAAAGTGTGCATACTTGATAAGTCTGTCAACTGCCACCATGATAACACTCTTTCCTTTAGACTTGGGTAAACCTGTGATAAAATCCATTGAAACCTACTCCCAACATTGGCTTGGAATCGATAAAGGTTGTAATAGTCCTGGGGTCTTAATTGTTTCAACTTACTTTGTTGGCAAACCAAACATTCTACCACAAAATTTTGAATATCCGATTTAAGGCCATCCCAAAAAAAATCCTTCTTAACCCTATGGTAGGCTTTTAGAAATCCTGAGCTCCCTCCTAAGGGAGACGTGTGCAATTCCCTAAGAATCTTTTGTTTGAGTTGGGAATTCTTACATAGGTATGACCGATCCTTGTACCATAACGAATCATTTTTCTAGCTAAATGTATCAGATGTACTAGGATCTTGTTGTATCTTTTGAATGAGTGCCCACACTTCCTCGTCATTCTTCCATTCATCCCTTGCTTCATTTATCCAATCTGGTTGGATAATAGAAATGGCGCAAAGAAACGTTTCCACATCCTCATCCTTTCTTGAGAGTGCATCTGCCATAACATTTTTCTTTCCTTTTTGTAGATGATTTGAAAGTCATATCCCAACATATTTGTGACCAATTTTTGTTTCTCTTCTAAATATAATCTTTGTTTTAAAAAGTATTTAAGACTATCATGATCTGTTTTTACCTTGAAGTGTCTTCCCATTAGGTAGGGTCACCATTTCTTAAGTGCATGTAGTATTGCCAGCATTTCCTTCTCATAAATAGCTTTGTGTAAATACTTTCCTTTGATTGGAATACTTTCGAAAGTGATGGGTCTTTCTTCTTGCATTAAAATAGCAACAATTCCATTTCCCGAGGCATCACATTCCACAATAAAGGTTTTTTTGAAGTCCGGTGTAGCTAAGACTGGTGCCTGGCACATTTCCTCTTTAAGATGTTCAAAGGCCTTTGCTACTTCTAGAGTCCATGAGAATGCATATTTCTTCAATAATGTTGTTAGAGGTGCTACTATTCTCCCATAATTATTAACAAACTTGCTATAATACCCTATCAACTCGAGAAATCCTCGTAGATGCTTTATGGATGTGGGGATTTTCCATTTCTTAATGGTTTTAATTTTTGTAGGGCCTAACTTAACACCTTCATGAGATACAATATGACCCAGATATTCCACCTCTTGTACTCCAAAGAAACATTTGGAGATCTTTGCATATAATTGTTTCTCCTCCAATAGTTTGAGCACCATGTCAACATGTTGGACATGATCCTTCAAAGACTTGTTGTAGATTAGTATATCATTAAAAAATTCTAACACAAATTTTCTAAGGAAGGGTTTGAAAATGCAATTCATCAAACCTTGAAATGTAGAAGGTGCATTAGTAAGGCCAAAAGGCATAACCAAAAATTCATAATGACCCTCATGAGTTCTAAATGCTATTTTTGAAATGTCTTCAGTCTTCATTCTGATATGATGATATCCTAAACAAAGATCCAACTTGGTGAAGTAAATTGATCCATGCAATTCATCCAATAATTCATCAATGATAGGAATGGGAAATTTATCTTTAATAGTGAGCTTGTTGAGATCCCTATAATCTGGACACATGCGCCATGAACCATCCTTCTTGTGAACCAATACTACTTGAGCAGAGAAAGAACAGGCTTTTTGCTGTTTGCCTCCCCACTGGAACACCTTGTTCAATCCTGTCAAAGCATGTAAGGGAGCTGCAATTGAGGAAAAGTTTGAAATAAACTTCCTCCAATACTTTGCTGCTCCTAAGAAGCTTCTCACTTCTGTAGCAGACTTGGGTTTAGGCC
>APFE030322025.1:15876-51111 GCA_000404065.3 Pinus taeda
ATCAGAATGTCATCCAGATACATAATAACAAAATCATCAAGAAAAGGTCTGAGTACAACATTCATTAATCTCATGAAACTAGCAGGGGCATTGGTCAAGCCAAAAGGCATAACCAGCCATTCATACAATCCCTACTTTGTTTTGAAAGAAGTCTTCCATGCATCTTGCTCTGCAACTCCGACCTGATGGTATCCACTATGCAAATCTAGCTTGGTGAAATAAACAACTTTCTTCAATTGATCTAAAAGATCATCATCTATGCGAGGAAGGGGATAACGATTTTTGATTGTTATCTTATTCAATGCTCGGTAATCAATGCACATTCTCCACGAGCCATCTTTCTTTCTCACCAAGACGATTGGTGACCCACATGGTGATGTGCTAGGCCTGATGAACCCTTTCTCAAGCAACTCTTGCACCTGCTTCTTGATTTCAGCATTCTCTAAAGCAAACAAATTTTTGTACCTGTGGCTGCAATGATTGTTTCATCTCCCAAGTCTGACCCCAAATCTCTCTGAATAGCTGCAGCAATCTTCTTCTTCTTGCCCTTAGACTTCTTAGGTCTCAGCTCTGGATGCAGAATCCAACAATGCTCATCATCATGCCCCTCCTTTTTATAGTGAGTGCATGAAGCTTTGTCTTTTTGTGCAGTGTTAGCCTTCCTTGCTTTCCACTTCTACTTTCTTTTCTCCTTGCTCTTACTTACAGTGGGTTGGGATGGTCCCCAACTTCTGGGTTCCCATTCTTTCCTCTAGCTTCTAGATGAGTAGCTTGTACAGATACCTCATCTATACTAGTGGGATTAAACATGAGAATGGTATGCTCATTAGAATGTGTAACCACCAAATATACTTCAAAAGAGTTTCTGATGAAGTCTAACGAGATACCCAACATCAATGCCCTCTTTCTGAATTCTTGAGTACCCTTGCACAGTCTTTGCTTTTCAACTCTGAAGAGTTTTGCCAAACTCAATCGGGCTTGTTGCATGGTAGGCCAATGGATAGAATGCTTTTTGATGGCAAGCAACAAATTCACTCCAGACAGAGATGGTCTTACCATGCTTCCTCATATCAGCTTGGGTTCTACCTTCCCACCAAACCAAGGCAGTGCCTCCTAGGCGTAGGCTTGCCAGCTGAATCTTGCTCTTGTCTGAGTCTATGTTCTGTACTCTGTAGTACACATCAATTTGTCTAATCCAATTGTCCAACTTTTTAGCATTTAGCTCTCCATCATATATAGGCAAATCAAATTTGACATCTAGTTTAATCAAGGATGCTTTCTTATTATGCACAGGGCTACTAGGAGGTATAGGAAAGCTTTCTTCTTTTCCCTTTCCTTTTGAGTGGTCATGGGAATGAGACTCATCCTCTTCTTTATCTTGTTTAGAGCTTGATGAATCTTCATCCTTATGCTTTCTAAGGTCCCCATACATTTCTTCTACCATAGACTTTATAGCTAAGAAACTTTCTATGAATTGAGGGTCTGGCCCAATAGAACCTTCTTCTGACATTGTCTTCCGAGAATAGACTCTCCCAATTTCAGGATTAGTTTCCACCAACTCTCCTTCTCCTAATTTGAGCTTTGATATAGTGATCATTCATAGCTAAACCAACATAAGCTTGTCTAACCTTACAAACTAGAGCTCTGATACCACTTGATCTGATAATCACGCTATGAGTGACCTCAGTTTCAGATTTATTAAACAAAAGGTATTACAGACTCATGTGCTGGTGTGTGTGTTCTGTGTTATTGAAACAACAGATCGATCAAATTGCCAATACACAGACATTTGAAATGGAAAGACAGTAGAGAAATACAGTAAGCAACACAAAGACACAAACAACTTTTAATAAGGAGTTCACCCTATTCCCCAGGGCTATGTCTCCGGTCCAGCTTCAGTGGTGACCTTGTTTTATTGTGTCTTATAGTAGAGAAATTACAATACAGGGACTCAATATGAGTTCTCTTGAAGCAGATTTTTCTTGGCAGGGTGGTTCTTGGATTCCCCAAGCCACTCAAAGCTCATAGACTCCTTTTCCTCCTACCAGCTCTGTGGCCCTTGGTCTACAATGGAAAGAGCGAACTGTGATGCTCGGTCTGGATATATTCCTCTCTAGGAAGGCTTGAATCTTCAAACTCTCTGGTGCTCGATGCTGCCTGTGGTCAGCTTGGACCTCTATCTCCTCTACTTGGCTTGACTATTCTCTGTGTTTAGTCCTCCTCTCAGGGTTCACTGTTCACTGTCTCTCTCAGTCGCTTGGATTCTTCTCCAAATCCTCTTCCTCTTTCGATTGTCTCTATTCATGGCTTTAACCAGTCGATCCTATGCCGGTTCGGTTCCTCTCCCACCTGCGCTGATTCTCCTCCGGCAGATGTGCTTGGAGTTCTCTGTTCGGCATTAGCATGAATGCTCAGGGAGTGCCATGTCTCTCCATCTAACTGGTTCCAGCATGCTTCGTCAGTTCGTTCCTCCGGTTATGTCATGAATACGCTCTTCCTCCACCGTGGCGGTCAACGGATTCCAAATCCTTTTTAAATCGCAGCTTATTTCCATGTCGGTTCCACTTCTTTCTATTGGGCGCAATCTTAGCCCTCCGATCTAGGCTCCTCCAGATCCAACGTCATACGCACGTCAAGCACAGTTGACTTTCTCGACCGATAGCACACGATCACGGCAATGTTTCTCTCACCTCCACTGCCACGCATTGATCGCCGATTGTGATCGCTCCGCTTTCTCCAAAGCCTCTTACCATTCAAGGGCGCCCCGATCAAACTATCGATTTCCAAGCTGTGGGTCCCATCGTTGTACATTGGTGCTTTTTACCTTTCTCTGCCAGCAGTCCTTTGGCTCCCAACGTGACCGAGTGCTTAAGGCTTTCCCATTTCGGCCCTGTTTGCCTAGCGATGTACGATAAGCGTTAATCGCACATCAAAATCACCTCCTTTTCCCAATCTGGGGCTCCCAGGGGTTGTTTTGACCTCCTACGCAATCTCCATGGGCCTCAGTCAGCGCGCTTTGACCGAGGTCCTTGTTGTTCCGCGTCGGCTGCCATGGCCACTAGTTCAGGGAGCTTTTGATGCTATTTTGGATTTCATTAGAGCTTTGTTCAACTCAATGCAGTCAAAGTTCTTGACAGTCTTTTGTGGATCTGATTCGGATCATCCATCCTAGAGGTGGAAGTCTGGAACTGGATTTCTAATCATCCACATCTTGTAGGTAGACGTGAGTTCTAAGTCAATTATTTATAACTATGGCCATCCATAGCTATCATGTCCACAAGAGTTGAGAACTGTGGTTAGTACCATGATTGGGGGTCGACTGAGGTATCCTGTGACATGATTGGTGCTACTGTTCTTGTATTTTATGTTCAAATGGATTTGTTGGAGGCATGTGGACCATTTTTTATGGTGTTTGTTGTAGCTAAATCGTGCACCATGCAACACAAGTATAGATAGAGACAAGAAATCTCCCCAGGGACAGCCTATGGGTTGATTGTAGATCAATGCCTAGGACATCTTAAATAGAGGAGTGCTTCTAATATGGTAGGAGAGGGGTTTGAAACACTTCAATTTTCATGAAATGAAGATGGTGGTAAAAGGGTTTGGTTCAATATGCCTTTAATGAGGGAGATTCAAACCAACTCATGAATCTAGATGCTGGGGGTATATGGAGTAATCTCAAAGTGAAATGGTTTCTTCTTCTAGTGGCCTACACATGGAAATGAGACATCTTGAACTAAAGTTGAAGTGGTGATGGAGAGGAGAGAAGAAGGATGAAATCAGGTGTAGACGGTTGTAATAAACAGAGTCCTCAACCACTGTATTTCAGCAAAAACATGAAATACTAAGAACGTGGAATGACAACAATAAGGGGATATGGTGTAAAGCTTCAAGTTGCATATTAATGGGTATCAATCTTTGTTTCAATAGTTGAGGTAAGTCTAAGCCACCATAGGTATTGAAAGCTATCACAGGCACGAGTAAATATGAAGGATGACAGGTATTGCATGCATAAAGATAACAAAAGTAATTATGTGGTCTCGCACATGTACTCTCTTCTATTTATCAGTGAAGACAAATCTATTTATTAGCTTGAAACATGACAATTGTCTTAACATTATTTTAACGAAGAAATACACAATGAAATGAAGTTACAAGAGGGAAAATGTACTGCACATCAACCATGTTTGGAATCAATAGAAGAATTTCCATTAATCTTAAAGGTCCAATAACCAGTTTGTACATCCAGTAATGAAATTACTGAAGACATCCCATGAATACGGAAAATTGAGCCCAAATCGGCCTCACAGAGATTAGCCCTCTTGGGTTTGAGAATCTTTGCAACTATCCAGAACAAACACCCTTACATAATACTTCTTCCCCCTTTTTATAAGAAGAGAGGGGTATTGTCATTATAGTTTACAAAAAATATCTAAGCCCAAGCCCCAACTGTCATACCAGACTAGTTGTCTCAGCTATGTGACAGGTTCCATTGCCCCCAAAAAGGTTATAACAGGATCAAATCCCTTTCTTGAAGAAATACGTAAATAAATGTATAGAGAAGGAAGATTGAGAGAGGAAGGAGGAGGTTTCCCTTGTTGTTTTAGTGTTGATCTTGGATTGAGTCACGTCCCTGCTATCATCAGGCTCTTTTCAGCTATTTGAGGTGGTTTATTTATACACCAACTAACTTCAGCCAATTCAGCCATTAAAATTCCTTTGGCACCGACTGATAGAGGCATGTTGCAGGTTGTCTTTCTTTAAATGCACCCATAATCCTCATAAAATTCCTAGCAGCCGACTCATCTGTCTTTCAAATGCTCTGTGCAGTGTTATCGGCATATTATGAGATTTTAACCATTTGAACAAGTGAACAGATGGGATGTTAAATCATTCAAACAGGTGAATTGGCGGGCGCTTTCAATTCGGTCTTAGGCCCTCTTTGTTTCAGCCCTTTTTATGAATTTCCCCATAGGAACACAGGTGAAGACTGAGGGCTTTTCCTTAATGTTCTTAAGGTCTTCAATAAATGTGTGGTGGGCCTTTTTCTTTATATCACAACAAGTCCCTTATAGGTCAATTTCCCGGACCTGAATATTTTATAGGTTGTCATTTATAATATATCACATTCAGGGCCCTTCCTCACCACATCGCGATTGTGGTGCCTTGGAGGAGTGATAAAAAGGTCATTCGGACCTTATTTTTTCCATGTTTTACTTTGTTAATGAATTTATTAACACACCGACGATATTACACTATATTGCAATTGGCCCACCGATGACATTACACTATATCGCAATTGGCCCTCGCATGGTATATCAAGTTTGGAAGTCCATCGATATGACTATCTTGTAGGATGCAGGGTCGCCGAGATGCGGGAACCTGCCACATGGAGGAGAGAGAAAGGGGAAGCCCGACTCTTGTTTTTTTAGCCATTTCCTTTGTATTTTGTTTTCTTATCCCCCGAGAAATGCACCACTTTATCGCATGATTAGAAGTTTACGATTCTTTTGAACTGTGAATCGTGCCAATCCATCAATCATTGATATTACGGGACTGCGGAACTAGGATATTAGCCTTCGGCACAGGGAACCGCTGATAATCCTTAAGTGTGAGCCCCGAAACTCTGCCGATAGACAATATGTGATTACAATGAACTGTCCCAAGTACTAATTATAATTTTTCTTCAACACAATCATTTTTGGATTTTTTGAGCTTTCTAAAGGGATTCTTCAACAAACCCTAACTTCTGATCCAGGAACCCCTTTTTGGACTTCTATATACAACTGGAAAGCTCTTTATGAGCACTACACACTAGAGAGGGTCCCATCTATTTCTGATAGCTTATGTGGTTTATGTTAGGTCCCTATAATACTAGTGATTCCCACATTACTATTGTCATTGTATCCTTTATTATTATGATTGTGCCCCATAGAATCCCACTATTGTTATTTTTGTGCCTTTATATTATTATTGTTAGGTTGGCTTGGTTATATTGTGACCCCTTAGACTCCTATATATATAAAGGAGGTTTTTTCATTTGTATCATCCAAGAATTGTTCATTTGTGTAATGTAAAGGAGGTTTCCCCCTCGAATAGGCTGAATTCTAAGGCGTTGATCTATCTTTTCTAACTTTTTGTGAGCTGGTTTCATAACATTCGGTATCAGAGCTTTGGATTGTAGGGTTTCGCTGCTCCAAAAAAGTCATCATGGCATTTTCTCTATAATTGTTTTTCTGCAAAATTTCAGAAGCGAAAACAAAAACCCATTTCAGACGAAATCTTACTGAACCTTAGGTCCAAATTTCATATCTTTTCTCGCTATATTTTCGGAGATATGATCTGAGGAAGTTAGGGTTTTTGGAAGCTCCCTAATTTCATGTAAAATAGGTCATTGTGGATGTTCGATATAATGCTTTCTATATGAAATTTCAGAAGCTAAAAACAAAACCCATTTGAGAATAAATCGGTCTGAACCTTGGTTTCAAATTTCAGATCCTATCACGCTATATTTGTGGAGATATAATCTAAGGAAGTCAGGGTTTTTGTAGACCCCTGAATTAAATTCCAAACAAGTTACCTTGGGAAAATCATCATAACTTTCTCACTGAGCATCAGATTGAACTTTAGTAAGAAGTTTAAGAAAGAGGACTGCTTGTAGTTTGTTGGGTACCATTTTCAGAACCTAAGGTTGAAAAAGGGAAACTGGGAAAGATAATCATCTCTAACAGAATGACAAAGCTTCTAAAGAAAGAACAACGAGGCATAATTGTACGATTATGTTCACTAGAGGTTCCCACATCGAAACCATCCATTGCTCAAGATCTCCAAAAAGTCTTGGAAAATAATTCCAAGGTATTTGAGACTCCCAAAGGCCTCCCACCTATTCATGATCATGATCATGCTATCAATTTGATTCCAGGAAATGTTCCTCCAAACATCAAGGCTTACAGATATCCCTATATCCAAAAGAGTAAAATTGAAAGTATGGTTGCAGAAATGCTAGATGCTTGTATAATTCAACCTAGTCAATTGTGATAAAAATTTATTCCGTGCCTTGGAGGAGAAAGACCTCAAGATGTGCATAGAGATGGGTGACGACAGAAGGGATAGTGTTTTAGGAGGGGGTACATTTTCTTTTCAAAGAGAGCATGGAGCTCCTCTCACCTTGATAGATGTGATGTATGTGCCTGGACTAAAGAAGAACTTGGTATCGGTCGCAATGTTGGAGGAAAAAGGCTACGATGTTGTCTTCAGTAAAGGAAAGGCATTCCTAAGACACATAGCCACAGGTCAGACCAAGAGGATAGGGATTCAGGTGAAGAATCTCTATAAACTAGAGTTATATCACTATGCAGCATGGAGTACAAAAGCAAAATTGGTGCAAAGCCAAGACATTGGCGAGTTGTGGCATAGGCGGTTGGGCCATTTGCATCATGGGGCTTTGAAGATAATCAAACAGATATCTACATGACTTCCCAAAGGTAAACTTGAGCAAGTTGACACATGCAAAGGTTGTACCTTGGGAAAGTACACCAAGTCTTCCTTTCATGATCGAGACAGTTGAGTAGAGGCTATCTTAGAGAAAGTTCATACTGATTTGTGTGGACCATTCTCGATAGCATCCGCAAAGCAAAGTTATTATGTGATTTTCACTGATGACTACTCTCATAAATGTTGGATTTATTTCATGCAGAAGAAGGACCAAACTTTTACAAAGTTTTGTGAGTTCAAAGCTTTGGTCTAGAAAGAGTCAAGGAAGAAGATAAAGGCCTTGAGAAGCAACAACGGTGGAGAATATGTCTCTCGAGAGTTTAAGTAATTATGTGCAATAGAAGAAATTAAACAAGATTTGATGACACCTCATAACCCAGAGCAGAATGGAGTGGCCGAGAGGAAGAACAAAACTATTGTAGGGGTAGTACGGGCAATGATGCATGAACAAGACCTACCACTTCACGTGTGGGCTGAGGCATGAAACACAGCAGTCTATTTTCATAATAGAAGCATGCATCACATACTTGGGATGAAGACACCAGAGGAAGCTTTCTCCGGTAAGAGACCAGATGTGGGTCACTTTAGGATCTTTGGCTCATAGGTATATTGCCATGTGAAAAAGGATGCACGGAATAATCTTGAGCCGATAGCAAAGTCAGGGATGTTTGTGGGGTATGTTGATACACCTCACAACTATCAAGTGTACTTGCCTACTAGTCGGAAGATTGTGGTTCACATTGATCTCAAGTTTGATGAGCAGAAGGCCATGTGAGTTTCCCTTGAGAGGGAACACCAACTATGGGCTATGGAGGAACTCTTGGTTCCTTAGGAGGAGGAGCCTCAGACTGATGCGAAGCATCTGCATGCAGACATTCCAGGAGTGGAGACATCCACTCAAGAAGAGTATTCTAGAGATGGATGGAAGTGCACAAGAGAAGCTGACAGATTGTTGGAGGATGCGAGAGAGAATGTGGGAGCACCATCTTCTAAGTGTAGACAGAAGAGGTCACCTGAGAGGTACACTGGATACATGGCCCTTGTTGGGGAATGTGTTGAGACCGAGCCATCTTCCTTTGAGGAAGCAGTGCCGCAGCCGATTTGGGTTGATGCTATGGTGAAGGAATATGAATCCATAGTTCATAACAGTTTTTGGGACATGGTTGTCATTTGTGAGTTCCCGTTGGCTTTACAAGGTAAAGCAAGCTGCTGATGGTAGTGTGGAGAAGCATAAGGCAAGATTTGTTGCCCATGGCTTTTCACAATTCGAGGAGATTGACTGTGATGAGGATTTTTTCTCTTGTCGAAAGGTACTCATCTATCAGATCTATGTTGGAACTATCAGCACAGATGGGTTGGAAGATCCATCAGATGGATCTGAAGATTGCATTCCTCAATGGACAGATTGACGAAGATGTGTACATAGAGCAGTCGAAAGGTTTTGAGACCTTCGATCATGAGTCGCATGTGTGCCAACTCAAGAGAGAGTTGTACAGGCTGAAGCAAGCACCTTGTGCTTGGTACACCAGGATGGATAACTACTTCACTGGGTTGGGCTTCACAGAGAGTGAAGCTCATGCAAACCTATACCATATCATGGTGAAAGGTGAGATGTTGATCATTGTACTTTATATTGATGATCTTATATTGATTGGTGATGATCACTTAATCGTGTCTTGCAAGGAGGACCTTGCAATAGAATTTGAGATGAAAGACATGGGTCTCATGCATTACATCCTTGGCATGGAAGTGTGGCAGAAGGATGGGGAGTTGTTTGTGTCTCAGGGCAAGTATGCTAACAAGATACTCAAGAGATTCCACATGGAGAAGTACAAGCCCATGCAGACTCCTTTAGCAGGTAATTGGAGGAAGGAGGTTGCTACTTCAAGAGAAGTGGTAGAGGCTACTATGTACAGGCAACTTGTGGGTTCACTGATGTACTTAGTGAACACACGACTAGATTTGTGCTATGCAGTGAACCAGCTGAGTTAAGCGATGGTTCATCCTACCAAGATGTTTTGGAAGGTGGAAAATCATGTGTTGAGATATCTCAGAGGCACATCTCAGTATGGATTATGGTACAGAGGGACAGAGGGAGTGAAGCTACAGGGCTTCACTAATGCAGATTGTGCAAGGAACCCATCAGATAGGAAGAGCACATCAGGAGGGATTTTCAACCTTGGGTCAGTGATAGTTTCTTGGTACAGCAAGAAACAGAGCTCAGTTGCACACAACTCAGCAGAGGCAGAATACATGGCTGCAATTCAGGCAACATGTGAGGCCATATGGATGCGGAAAATCCTAGTTGGTTTGTTTGATCAAAGGATGGATCCAATTGTGATCTATTGTGATAATTAGAGTTGTATCAAACTCTCTGAGAATCCAATATTTCATTATAGGTCCAAGCACATCGACATCCAGTATCATCATCTCAGAGACTGTGTAGCGAGGAGGATCATGTTGCTGCAGTATATTTCTACAAAGGAACAAGATGCTGACATTTTGACAAAGGCATTGTTGAAGTGTAAATTTGAGTTCCATACAACAGGATTGGGGTGGTAGATAATCCCTTTCTTGTTGAGAGGGAGTGTTGAAATATGGAAACAAGAATATTCCAATTTAATTTGTCCTTGAATTAAATTGTGAATTAAAATCAAATTTAGTCTTAACAGATACTTGGAAATAATTAATTTATTTATTTTAAATTAATTAGTTAGATAAATTCAAGTTAGAAGTCTTTCTGAGGTCATGCAAGAGTTATCC
Source organism: Pinus taeda (assembly GCA_000404065.3). Classification (NCBI taxonomy): domain Eukaryota; kingdom Viridiplantae; phylum Streptophyta; class Pinopsida; order Pinales; family Pinaceae; genus Pinus; species Pinus taeda. The sequence goes on from APFE030322025.1 coordinate 26,134, forward strand.
CTTAAATTAAGGAGATTAGATTTAGTTATATTTGAGTTGCAATTAGTTAACTCAGTTTACTGAGTTAAGTCTAATTAAATTAGTTCCAAACTATTTTAGGAACTAATAGTGAGTTAACAGTCAGTTGATGCATTAATGCACTGAACTGGTGCTACTCCAGTTAACTGAAGATTCCCTCATTAGAAACTCATACATGTTTATTCTGAGAAAGACCCAGTTGAGATTAAAGATCAAGGAGAGTGTACTATCAGTTGCATGTGTTTTCTCATGGAGAAAAATCATGCATGTAGTCAAGGATTTATCCTTGAGGATTGCACAGTTTTGAAGGATTGGTTTTCCACTTAGTAAAGGCTAATCGTCCACAAGGACCAACACAAGGAGATAGGAGCTTGGAGGGTAGAGAGGAAGTCTGGAGAGAAGCCAAGATTGTATGTGAGCATCCATGAGGATTGTACTGAGAGCTAGATAGCTACGAGAGCTAAGGCTTTGTATAATTCCTATGTATTTCCACCATGTATGATAATACAATAGCGTGGGATTTTTAGGTGAGGCTTTCCCCAAAGTATTTTCATGTGTAATGTGTCATTGATTCTTCCTCTTCTAGTTATATTGTTCAACTCGATCTTTAATCTTCTGAAAATTGATAGTAGAAGTAGGTTATAGTATTATGCTTTGATTTATATTGCATTATCGGGTTAACCTACCATATATTTTCTACACTATTCATTGAATCTAATTGGATCTAGTTCTAATTTGAAATTAATTTATAGGGAAATTTAAATTTTTAAGACTATAATATCAAATAAAACTATATTTTCATATTAACTGACCTACAACCATCTAAACCTCAGATCTATCAAGCATTGAGAGGGGTCCAATCTCTCGACGTGCAAACTTTTTTTTCGAGTGCAAAACTTGAGGAAATGTTTTCACCTCGAGAGATTGGATCCCTCACGACACTTCATAGTTATAGGGTTAGTATGGATCTAGGTTGGTTATATAATACTATATAATATATATTTTTGTATTTATCTCTCTTTGTTATTCCCTTTCTCTATCTCACCCCACAAACATACACACACACTCTCTCCCTCTCTTCCCCTTCTCTGTCTATCTCTCTCTTCCCCTTCTCTCCCTCTCTATCTATATCCTTATCTCTAATCCCTCCCGCTCTCCTCTCTCCCTCACTCTCTCTCCATGACTTCCTTGTCACCTCCTCTATCTCTCCACATTTCTCCCTCTATGTTTTTCTTGTTCCCTCCCTCTCCTACCCCCTCCAATTCAATCTCTCTCTCCTCATCTCTATCTTCCTTCCTATGTATCCCTTATCTCCCACCTCCCTCTATCTTTGCCCCTTAAATCACTCTCCCTCCCTCTCTCTCCTCCATCAAACTCTATCACTATCTCCCCCCTTCCTATCCTTGTGCATCTCTATGTCTCCATCTCTCTCCCTTCCCCTTCTCTCCCTATCTCTATCCTCTCCTCTTATTTCTCTTCCCTCCTCTCCTCTCTCCCTCACTCTCTCTCCATCTCTCCCTTCTCACTCCTCTCTCTCTCCACATATATCTCTCTATGCCTTTGTTATTTCCTCTCTCTCTCTCTCCGACTCCAAATCCATCTCTCTATGTCTCCTCTCTCTTCCTTGCTCTCACTCCCTCTCTCCCCCCATCACTCTCTCTTTCTCTCTCTCTATCCTCCAACGTTTTCACCATCTCGCTCCCTCTCTCCACCCCCACCCTCCCCCCTCCCCCCCAACTCTCCTCTTAAATTTGATCACATTGTATTGTGTTTAAGAAATTATCTAAATTAAGAAAAACTTAATTTGTTGTAAAATATTAAACCTATATTATAATTAGTCAATTTGCTTGCTCTCATCCCTTGGATACACAGCTATGATGGATCCATGTCGGTTCTTTATATACATATACATATAATAATTATATATATATATATATATATATATATATATATATATATATATATATATAATATATATATATATATATATATATAATAGAATTGATATATAGATCCATCTTAGCTTAATTTTATTAAAACCTAATTTTAATTTTCTACGGGAATATTTTTTAGTAGTCATGAGAATAGAAGGTTTAGATATATCTTAAATTGTAACGTTTTCCCTTTTAGATTCAATTAAAAAAATGTTGTAAAATTAAATTAAAATAAAATATTTTTACTATGAAATAAGTTATGGTTTTTTGGCATGTGGTATTGATAAGCCATGGTATTGGCCCATGGTATTGTAACAAAGCCGATTTACTAGTTAATATCCATGGTAAAATGAGGGTGAATATCCATGGTTAATAGTCTTTTCATATTGTTATAAAATATTTGATTGTGAAATAATTTATGCTTTTTGGGCATGTAGCATTGTTATAAAATATTTTGATTGTGAAATAATTTATGTTTTTTGGGCATGTGGTATTGATAATCCATGGTATTCACCCATGGTATTGCAACAAAGGCTATTTTTTACAAGTTAATAATATCTATCGTAATGTGGGGGTGAATATCCATGTTAAGGATCTTGTCATCTTGTTGTAAAATATTTTAGTTGTGAAATAAGTTATGGTTTTTGGACTTGTAGTATTGATAAGCCATGCTATTGGCCCTTGGTATTGGTTGTAAAATATTAAAACCTATATTTTGGATCAATAGTGGCAAAGAAAATAAAATAATGAAAAACTTTAAAAACATCATGCACTATATTTAATCTATTATAATTAGTCAATTTGCTTGCTCTCATCCCTTGGATCCTTAGCTAAGATGGATCTATGTCGATTCTATATATAGTATATATATATATAATATAGATATATATATAGAACTGCCATAGATCCTTCTAGCTTAATTTATTAAAACCTTAATTTAATTGCAATGGGAAATATTTAGTAGTCGTGAGGATAGAGGGTTTAGATATATCTCAAATTGTAACATTTTCCCTTTTAGATTCAATAAAAAAAATGTTGTAAAATTAAATTAAAAAAAATATTTTTACTAGAAATACGTTAGGCTTTTGACATGTGGCATGATAAGCCATGGATTGGCCCATGGTATTGTAACAAAGAGGATTTACAAGTTAATATCCATGGTAAAGTGAGGGTGAATATCCATGGTTACCAATTTTGTCAAATTGTTATGAAATATTTGATTGTGAAATAATTTATGTTTTTTGGGCATGTGGTATTGATAATCCATGGTATTAACCCATGGTATTGTAACAAAGGCTGTCTTTTATAAGTTAATAATATCTACAGTAATGTGGGGGTGAATATCCATGGTTAAGAATCGTGTCATATTGTTGTAAATTATTTTGTTTGTGAAGTAAGTTATGTTTTTGGACTTGTAATATTGATAAGCCATGGTACTAGCCCATGGTATTGTAACAAAGCCTATTCACAAGTTAATAACAAAATCAAAATGTAAGATTAAATTTTATTATTTTTATTAATTTAAATTTTTATTGTTAATTGAGATCATATTTAAATGTTTACACTCATCCTAATATCATTTTTAAACTTCTTATTCTTCTTAATTTATCATTTTAACTTCTTCTTCTTCTTTTAATTATGTTTTTGAAAAAAAATAACAAATTCCTTATTAAAAATAATCATTAACCAAATTACAATTTATATATTTTATTTATATTATAAATATTTGTTTTATTTTTCTATTATAAATATTTATGTTCTTTTTCATTTCCAGTTTAGCCCTGGGTTCAAATAAAGTATTCACAAATTACAACATCACATTGTAGCATTGTATTTTTCTCTGGGTTTTCTATCTGTGTGGAAATTTCAAAAGAAGGAAGACCATGAACGTGATGGATTTCATGGGATTCGAATCCCAGATGGAGTTTGCATGGGAAACAACTTAAGAGCATCAACAATTAGATGGAGCAAGGGCAAGGTCACTGGGCATGGATATTTTGGTAATTTGTACATGGGTATGAATTTGGACTATGTTCTTTCTTTTTACTAAAGAGGATTTTTGTTTGTATGGGTAAATAATTTCGAGGGTTTATATGATCAAAGCATAAATTTTATTTAGAGTTGAGGGTTTAATGATTATGATAAGGGCAAGGCCATTGGCTATGGATATTTTGGTAATTTGTACATGGGTATGAATTTGGACTCTGTTATTCCTTTTTACTAAAGAGAACTTTTGTTCTTATGGGTAAATTCAAAGCATAAATTTTATGTAGAGTTGAGGGTTTAATGATTATGATAAGGGCAAGGTCATTGGCCATGGATATTTTGGTAATTTGTACATGGTTATGAATTTGGACTCTGTTCTTCCTTTTTACTAAAGAGGATTTTTTGTTCTTATGGGTAAATAATTTCGAGGGTTTATATGATCAAAGCATAAATTTTATTTAGAGTTGAGTGTTTAATGATTATGATATTTTGGTAATTTGTACATGGTTATGAATTTGGATTGTTCTTCCTTTTTACTAAAGAGGATTTTTGTTCTTATGGGTAAATAATTTTGAGGGTTTATATGATCAAATCATAAATTTTATCTAGATTTGAGAGTTTAATGATTATGATAATGTAGATCTTGAATGCAGATCTTGATTGAGTTTAATGATTATGATAATGTAGATCTTGAATGCAGATCTTGATTGCAGCCAACAATTCATCAAAAGACAATGCACAAGTAAGAATTTTTCATGTCCTTATTGTACAAAGGGTTTAATGATTATGATAGACAATGCACAAGTAAGAATTTTTCATGTCCTTATTGTCCAAAGGGTTTAATGATTATGATAATGCAGATCTTGATTGTGTCCAACAATTCATCGAAAGACAATGGACAAGTAATAATTTTGCATGTCCTGATTGTGTCCAACAATTCATCGAAAGACAATGGACAAGTAATAATTTTGCATGTCCTTATTGTACAGATTAGTTCGCTCCTCCCTAACGTTTCTAGGGTTAGAATGCATGAAATTTTGTTTTTTCTTTTCACCCTTTTTTTAGGGGTTGATTGTTTGTGTAATGGACTCTACCATGCCCAAACTAAAAGGTCTCAAGTGATGCAAGAAAATTTTCTAGTAGGATGCAAATGCTAGACCTTCCTCAAACTTTGTTACATGGAATTAAAATTTCTTGAAATCATGAACATAAAATCTTTTTTGTTTCATCCTTAGATTATGATCTCAATGCCTACAGTTTTAAACCATGCTACTATAAACTATGCTACTATATTTTAATTAGAATATACTTAGATCCATTAAACCTTAAAACTCTCCAAAGCTTAGGTTAATTTCAGCTAAAAATAAGGAACCTGAACAACTTTTACAATTTAGATTCAATTCTTACAGACAATAATTAAAAATGGAAGAACTCAATGGTCTGATAAATTTTACCCAGCTTTCAATTTCGAATGCCTTTGTTATTATTCTAAACCTAAATAAAGAGAGTAGAAGAAGAAGAGGAGCCTAGATGAGGTGGACCCTGACCTGATTGATACTTTTCAAAAGTTGGGCATGCCCTCAACTAGAAGAAGAGATTGATCGATGTTGTTGTAGATGTTGCTTTTGACAGTGTTTTCATTTCTACCATGCATAGGTAGACTCTATAGGTAGTTGAGGTTATCTTTTGTTTGTTAAAAGAGGTAATTCAAGAGTATCTTTATCTAGTTAGGAAGTAGCTTAGTAGGGTTTTTGCTCCTACTGATAACTGTTATGTTGCATTGTATTCTTATTCTTTTAGTGATAAATTCTTCTATTAAATCTCCAAGCACACTTTGACACCCATGGAAATATCCACTTATTTCAGGATGAATGAGATGGAGACCAGGCATTTTGAGAGGACTCTTATTTTTGTAGATGAGAGGAGTTCTGTGACATATATTGAAGGATGAACTATACCATTTTATGACACCAATCATCTCCATGTTATAGTAATGGATCTCTATTCCACCGAGGGAGAAATGATAAACTATTCCACTTTAAAGAATTGGTATGTCAGGGACGAGGAATGCAGATGTGGGATTTATAATTTTATTACAAAAAGAGGTTTTTGCAATGGAGACAAATCAAGGATTTCATGGACTTGAGTAGAGACCAGTTCAACAATCACCTGGAAATACTCAAGCATTGTTTTGAAATGCAATGATGCAATTGGAAAGTTCTATTCTCTTTCCTTGAAAAATAACTATCAATACGGGGGGACAAAGATGATCCATATAGGGAATAATTGCAGGAGTATGATTGTTTCTAAAATTATATGTATAGGCAAGTCAAGGGACTACTACAGAGGATTAGTGTAGGTGCAACCAAATTATCATAATGCAAGGAATTTTTCACAATGTGATTTGATTCTCATCAGTGACTAGGAAGTTACAAATACTTATCGTTATATTCAAGTTAATTGAGTTGCATTCTAAAGTCTCTAATTTCATTTATTGATAGTCCTTCTTGTGTTCTTGTCTCTCTTAATTTCATTGTGGTAGGATTGGAATAAGTTAAAAAATCAAGCATATCATTGAGTCAAATAGACACCCACATGTCGCTACATCTCATTGTGCATACTCTTTGTTTTTTATACAATTAGAAGTTAGCAATATGGTGTGTGCATACACAAAAAATCCTAGCATGCATGATAAATCCCCCTCCAATTCCATTTTCTATGGTGACATTTTATTTGCTTTGTTTATATAGGTCATCTAGCCACATAGTGGCCACTATCGAATGTTGAGGTATATGTCATATAAATATTTTATAGTCTACTTTATTTTATATTCAAGTATTCATTCTCTTTCATGTCTTATACTCTGCATTGTATCTTCTTTCATTTTCAGGAGAGGAACTCAATATTGATGGTAAGAAGCAACAATTGAAGAAAGAGGAAAACAATAACACTGAAGCGAAAAAATGCAAAATGAGAGAGAGAAGAGAATCTGTATAGTGATAACCTTAGAGCCAATATCTTGCATAAGACACACGCATAAAGACTAATGGTCAAGCCTTTAGAGTTGGTGAATTCACTTGCAATGCTTTGGCAACACAATGTTAATGTTTTGAAATGATGAAACAATATTTCATGTGTTAATTGTAGTCCAACCCATATTAAGTTGAAAACTCATATTGTAATACTTGATATCTTATATAATAAAATTTATATGGTTGAAATTATTTTTATTTCCACTAGATATTATTTAGTCTTGTAATTAACATATGTAACTTTGCGTTATCATATTAGATAAACATGCACATTATATGACATTTTCTTAAAATTTAGTCACAAAATCATACTAATTAATTATGGTGATTAATAATAAACACATAAAATCAATATAAAACTACTAAATTAGTAGTTTACATTAATTAATTATGAACATGAATAAATGAAATGAATAGAAACTACCGAATTGGTTATGTATATAATGAATATGAAAATACAAAAAAATGATAAATGACTATTGCACATGATAATTATTTTATTATTAAATGATGACTAAATTTTGCATATATACGACTATTAGTAGTTAATTTTCAACATCTTATAACACAACTAAAATTTAGTCATATTTCTTTGGTCATTAATTGGTTTTAAATTATGACTAAAATTTGCATATATATGAATATTAGTAGCTAATTTATAATGGTAGAAGTGTCCTCAAACACACAATTTCATTAAAAAAAAATAAATAAATAAATAAATAAAAATAAAAATTACATATTGATTTTGCAAGAGTTTACACACACACTCCAACACCCTCGCAATCAGTACAATGAGCTATATATAAGCTTAATTTCCTAACTTATTCTAGTTATGGACTACTTATTAAATTAACAAGTGTCCATTTACAATAAATGTCATGCTAACCAATCTACTAACTCTACTCCTAAATTGGATCGTAAGATACGACATTATTCTAGATGAAATATTTTTTACAATAATATTTTATTTCTAAGTGTCTCCAATATTTAATTAAATATTCTAAATAAATAAATATTATACGCTAACTTTGTGAACTACGAATTTTGTATTTTGGATCATCTAACATTCCCCCAATGATCCAAAGATACATTACAACAAATACCAAGTTCATCTTAGAACTTAGTAAATTAGATTCTACGAAGTGGTTTTGTGAAAATATCAAAGACCTAATCTTCTGAAGGACAATAAACTGGCTTGATGATGTCCTTGGCAATAAGCGATCTAATGTGATGATACTTGGTGTCCACATGTTTTGTTTTGGAATGAAAAACTGGATTCTTGGAAAGCTTTATGGTTGACTGACAGTCGATGAATAATGATGTAGCTTCTGCTTGAGGAATGCCCAGATCCTACAAAACAATGTATAACCAAACTATTTCACATGTTGCTTCCCATGCTGATATGTATTCTGATTCGACTAAAGAAGTGGTCATTGTAGCTTGTTTCTTGCAACTCCAAGATACTATAGCTGACCCCATGTTCATTAAATAACCGGAGGTGGATGCTCAATCATCAATGCTGCCAGCAAAGTCAGCATCTGAAAATTTTCCAAGTACAAAGTTTTTAGTCTTGTTGCAAAGAAGACCAAAATCTTTTGTTCCTTGGATATATTGTAGAACCCTTTTGGCTGCATTCCAGTGGTTGTCTTGTGGTTCCTTCATAAAACATGAAAGCATACTAACTACATAAGACATATCTGGTCGAGTCGTTGTTAGATAAATCAGGCTACCAATCAACTGTCTATAAGTAGTGTTGTCCACCATTTCCCCCCTTCAAATTTTTAAAGTTTCAAGTTTTATAACATGGGGGTAAGAATGGACTTGCAATCCTACATTTTGAAGTGCTAAAAAACATATGTTACATACTTACTCTGAGAAATGAAAATATGATGGGGACGTTGGAATACTTCAACTCCTAGATAGTAGTGAAGTAGTCCCAAGTCTATCATCTTAAAACCTACATGTATCTATGTTTTCACCTGTACAATATAATCATCATTTTTTCCAGTAATGATCAAAACATCGACATACATAACAAGAATCACCAGATTTTGACCCTGTTGTCATACATACAAAGTGTCATCAGATTCACTTTGTTGAAATCCAACTTTCCGAAGGTATTCATCCATTTGTGCATACCAAGCTCATGGAGCTTGTTTTAACCCATATAAATCCTTAATTAGTTTATATAATTTATGTTCTTGCCCTTCAATTTCAAAACTTGGTGGTTGCACCATATATACATCTTCCTGTAAATCTTCGTTGAGGAAAGCACTCTTTACATCCATCTGATGAACTTTCCATCCTTTTTGTGTTGCTAATGCGAGTGTTAAGCAGATTGTGTTCCATTTGGTTGTAGGAGAAAAAGTATCCTCATAATCAATGCCTTCCTACTACGCAAAACCCTTAGCCACAAGTCTAGCTTTGTACTTGTCGGTTTCTCCATTTTGGTTGTACTTAATTTTGTAAACCCATTTGCATCTGATGGGTGTAACACTTTCAGGACAATCAACAAGTTTCCAAGTGTTGTTGTCTTGAACTGCCTTATATTCTTCAACCATAGCTTGTTTCCATTCTTTATATTTTACTACCTCTTTGTACGTGGAGGGTTCAGTAAAAGCATTCGTGATTAAGGAAAATTTTCCTTCATTGCTGGTGGACCCCCTTTTTCCTATTTTATTTTTCTCATCGGGCCTTACATCTTTCAAAAGTTGAACATCCCATTTTGGCAATTGATGTTCACTTGTTTAAGATTCTGAAAACTCACCATCATTATAAAGAGGATTAATGCAAACAGAGGTACATTGATCAATGGCAAATTCTGGGGGCGAAAAATCATTGTCAAAAGAACTATTGCTACTAGGAGATTCTGATGAATTGCCAAAAGACCCAGACTATGTTGGTGAAATAAATGGACTGGATGAATCATCTTCAAAGGATGGAAAATCAAGTTCATACCAATTATGTGAATTCGGTTGACTTTGAATGTTTCCTTTTCTTTTATCTCCTTTGGTTTCCAATTTTTGAAGAAGATGTTCTATTTCTTCAACACTCTTACTCTTAGTTTCATCAAAAATTACATCTTTGCTGACAATAAATTTCCCATTTGTCAGAAGCCTATACCCTTTCTTTTCATTGGAATATCCAATCATTGTGCATTTCAAACTTCGTGAGTCAAGCTTAGTTCATTTTTCTTTTGGAACTAAGGCATAACACATGGAACCAAAAACTCTAAGGTGTTTAACTTTAGGTGTGAAACCAAACCATGTTTCATAAGGTGTGATTCCATCTAAAGAAGCGGTGGGAGACTTGTTCCTTAAATAAACAGTTGTATGGATTACTTTTTCCCAATAAATAGGACTTAACTTTTTAAAAGTTAACATAGATCTTGCCATTCCTAGAAAAGTGCGATTCATTCTTTCTACTACTCCATTTTGCTGTGGAGTGTAGACATTTGTAAGATGTCATTTGATCCCATTGTCTCTGCAATAAATTTGAAATTCATTTGAAGTGAATTCTCCTCCATTGTTTGTTCTAAGAGTGCCAATATTTTCTTTGACTTCATCTTCAACAAGTTGATGAAAAGCTTTAAACTTTTCAAATGCTTCTGATTTATTCTTTAAGAAGTGAACCCATGTCATTCTGTTGAAATCATCAATAAAGAGTAAGAAATATTTGCAACCTTCTAGAGAGGCTTGCAAGGGTCCACAAATGTCACTGTGTACTAATTGTAAACGCATGTTTGCTCGCCATGAGCTTGTCGGCAAAGGTTCTCGACTTTGTTTTCCATAAATGCAAGCTTCACATCTTGCATTTTCTTTCTTGAAAGTAGGAAGTCCCTTAACCCTTCCTTTTTTTTGCAGTTGAGAGAGACTGTCAAAGTTTAGATGTCCATATCTCACATGCCATAATCTGATAAGTGAAATGTTTGTGTTGGTTGCCCCTGCAAAGTCAGAATTCCTTGGAATAATTATTCCTTTCATTCGTAATAGTTTTCCATCTTCATATCCTGTCATCATTGTTTTCATGTTCTGTTTGATTGAATTAATTTTAACTATGCCATCCTCCAAAACCACCTGATGTCTAGCTTGTTGGATTGAGACTAAATACAACAAATTCCTTTTAAAGGTGGGTACATACCATACATTTGAAATCAATCTTTCTCCAATTTTAGGAAGATAAACTTTATCGACACCTTTTCCATAAGGAGTATGTTTTGTATCATCAGTAAGAAAGATTAGACTAAGGTGCCATGGTTGGTAGTTCCAAAAGAAGTCTTGTCGAAAAGTCATGTGTTGAGTTGCTCTTGTATCTAAAATCCATGCATCTCCATAATCACTTTGAAAAAAAGTGAACACTAATGCTACTAATTTTGATCTTTGACTTGATGTGAAGACATATTCTGAACCATCATTATCTTGATCAGTGGAAAATTGAGTTGTGTTTTTATGGAACTTCGGAATTTTATCAATGGAAGTTCTACAATCTTCTAAAAAATGGCCCACTTTGTTACATCTTCTACAGACAATTTGATTCAAGTCTCTGCCTCTTCCTTGATATTATCCTTTGCCTCTGCTTTAACCTCTATTTTGAGTTGGCCCTCTGCCTTGACTTTGACATATTCCTTGATTGTTTCCTCTGCCTTGAAATTTTCCTCTGTTTTGAAAGTTTCCTCTGCCTTGATTGTTTCCTCTTCCTTGAAAGTTTCCTCTATTTTGGCTTCTTCCACGACCCTGTCCACTATGTGTTGCTGGATGTGGATTGAAACATCCTCTTCCTCTAGAATTGTCAGTTGATGATTTACTTGTGCTTACTTCTGTGAAGAAGACATCTTCCCCATGTTTCTTCTTCCCAAAAGTATTTTCTTGTTGAGCTAACATCTCACTTAGCTCATCAAACTTTAATGTATCTAACTTTCTAGTCACTTGTGGAGTTTCCAAAAAATGTGTGTAAGAAGAAGTCAATCCAGCAATTAGAATTGTGGTCATGAAACTGTCATCTACTAGTGGAAATCTTGCTTCTACGATTTCTCGCTTAATAATTTTAAGCCTGGAGATATACTCAATGACATCTCCTCCTTCAATTAGTTTTTGTTGAAGCAAATTAAGTTGTAGATCAACCTTTTTTTATTCAGGTTATGTATCAAATAGATCCTTGAAAGTATGCAAAGTAGATGATGCATCTGAGGCGTTTTCAATATGAATATGCATCTCATCATCAACTGAAGACTTTATAAGAGCTAGTGCCTTGACATTTTTAATTTCCCATTTTGCGAGTGAAGCTACATCTGTGGGTTTATTTGGATTAATGTCTCCATCACATATGTCTTTCCACAATCCATTATATGTTAGAGTTCTTTCAATGAGACATTTCCATGTTTTGTATGATTTTACCCCTTCAAGCTTATCAGAATCAGAGAATAGATTAATTAAATTCGACATTGTAGTTTTGAATCTTTGCACCAAAAATAATCTAGCACAAGAAAAAGATGAGAAACCTGTCACACAAAACATGCCACACAAAAACAATCTATCGGGACTTGGCCTTGACCCTCGTATAGTCATTGAAGGAGAAAATGATTGAGCTTTGCACTTGGCTCTAGTCAATTTCTCTTAAGAATTTTACAATGAAATCTTTCAAAATTTGATTGATTTACAATTCCTTGCAAAGTTTTATGAAAAATGTTCTCTAACCCCCCCTCACAGTAAAAAATTACTTTGAGTTACAATGTCAAACTAATCTCTCCAAATAAAAAATTGCATATAAAATCCCCTTATTAATCCAAAATTTTATTGGCCCAAACATTTACAAATAACCCCTACACCTTATTATTCCAAAAGTAATATAATTTATAATTACATCTTATTACTCCACAAATTTACAAAATGATTGCCAACAATGTAGTCCATCTAAGTCATGGAAAATGAACTTTCGGTGACCAGGGAGGCCAAGATACCTTAAGCAACTGTGGCTGAAGTGGATGTGTTTTTTCAAAAAATTGTGTATGTGTATTATGATTAGAATTATTCCAAATGCATCATTGACTGCGGAACAAAAGAAAATCAACAACTTAAAGGTAATATGAAAAGGGAACAAGATAATATTGGTGAAACTTCCAATTTAAGGATCTCGAATAGTGAACAAGATGTTGAAGATGATAGGAGGATTGCTACAATCCTATCTGAAGAATTTGCAAGTTTGGATCGTTCAGTTGCACGACGCTTATCACATATAAATTCCCAAAATACAAAAACTCACCATATCTCTCCAAAATAAAATATCCCTTATCTCTCCAATAAACAATTTACAAAATTAAAAAAAATATATTCCTTATCTCTCCAGCAAAGGTATTAGTGGTAAATTAGTGAATATCCCTTCCGGTGCATTCAATTTGACAGACGATGGCCATGGTGGAGTTCTCATAGACTCTAGAATCATGGTCACAGTGCTGAAAAACACGACATTTCGTCCTGTGAGAAAATAACTTACCTCAACGATTAATCTCCCAAAGAAAAAAAGTTTCATAGGACTGGACATTTGTTTTGAAGAACCATATGACACTTCAAATATAAATGCTTCGGTTGTAACATTCCACTTCGATGGAGCAGATTGGGAAGGGACAATAGAGAACTACTTAGTCTTTGATGGGGAGGACGCAATCTACACTACCTTCCAAGGGAGCCCATGACAATCAATAATTGGTAATATTCAGTAGCAGAACTTTGAAATACTCAATGATAACGAAAGGCACATCTTGTTCTTCGCGCTCGTTGTCCCCCATGCTAGCTACTGGCTCACACTAGTTGGATTCTTTGTATATTAAAATTGCTAAACTACTTCACAACTAAGTACCAATCCAAAATAAGTCGAGAGGCACAATAATTATTAATAAAATCAAAAATAGAAATGGAAGCACACACCATAGAAGCAATATATCACAACATATTTCATTGAAACAACGCTAGATCTACTCGGTCACTCAATGAGAAATTCAAAAATGCACCCAGGCAGACCAAAGAGGCCTTCGAACGATTGAAGATACCACAATAAGAAAATTGCACAGAGCAATGTAAACATCTCTTAATAGCATTTTTCCCAACAACAATCAAATGTTCACACTCGACTGAAAGTAGGTACATGCAACAAAAATCAAACGTACGTACCCTCTAGAAAATGATGTTGCTGATGTTGTTGATGCCAAGAGTTGTCCGAGTGGATGCTGATCCGAACGAATCCTCTTCAGCAGCAATGAACACTACCATTGGTGCCACAATCATCTATTGATCAGTTCAATGGATTTTTCCAAACAATTGTAGAGCTGGAATCTCCTCCTCACATCAGTTGCATTATTGAAGCTATGATACCACAATAATGGCAGAAGTGTCCTCAGACACACAATTTTATTAATAAGAAAAGAAATTACATATTGATTTTGAAAGAGTTTACACACACACTCCAACACTCATGCGATCAGGAGAATGAGTTATATATAAGCTTAATTTCCTAGCCTATTCTAGTTATGGACTACTTATTAAATTAACAAGTACCCATTTACAATAAATGCCATTCTATCCAATATACTAACTCTACTCCTAAATTGGAGCCTAAGATACGACATTATTCTAGATGTCATATCTTTTACAATAATATTCTAGTTCTAAGTGTCTCCAATATTTAATTAAATATTCTAAATAAATAAATATTCTATCCTAGCTTTGTGAACTATGAATTTTACATTTTGGATCATCTAACAATTTACAGTATCTTATAACACGACTAACGTTTTAGTCATATTTCTTTGGTCATTACTTGGTTTTCTTGAGGATTCATATAGTAATATATTTTGTAATATATTTGGTCATTAATTACGACAATTAATGACTAAACCAATGAAAAATTAATGACCAAATTTATGACTAAATATACTACTAGATGGTAAAATTGAGGAAACCAATTCATGACTAGTCTAAAAATGACTAAAAGTTGGTTGTGTTATAAGTTACTGTAAATTAGCTACTATTGGTCACCATGTAAAAAATGGTCATTTATATGCAAATTTTAGCTATTTTTTTAGTAACTAATTAGTCGTTTTATACTAGTGCCTGGTAGGCACTTTTCGCTGCTCAACTCTAGAAAAACAAGACGGGGTTAAGATATAGGAAGAATCCTTGTAATATGAAAAGGTTCAAATATACTTCATAGGCTCAACTTGTCATCTAGTCCTCCTTCTAGCACCAAAAACTTGTGGACACCACTGCAAACCACCAACAGGGAAGGGGGTCTCCGCAGTGTGAAGTCCCAATCAGACCCCACACCATTTGGAGGAGGAGCCCCAACCGAGATATGATTGTGTACTAAGAGTGGTAGCTTTAAAGGTAGGCCTTCACAGCAAAAAACATATAATATGAAGTATGCATGACTTTGTTGATAACAAGTGTATGGCATTACTCAATATCAAGTGTATTGTATGAAAGGTTCATTCACATCGATGGGGAAAAAGTGAGCCCCCTAAAATAAAGTAATAGTACATATCATGAAAGACACAAGCATCGTTAGTTAACCTGCAAATAGTTCACGAGATAACAACAAGAATAATAATATAACAACACACATTCAATGAGATACATACTAAGGTTAATGAAGTAGTTCATTAACGTTAACGTAAGCGAAACCACATATATCGCAAATATATAAGGAATACTCTTACACATTCATGACATATGCATGAAGACGTGCCGACCTTGAGAGCTTTTGATTACAAAGTGAAAGTTCCAAGCATACAATTACATTGTTGTAGCACTAGCCCCAATAGTGGAACATTAAGCCAACACTTGCTTCTCTCCAAAGAATGATAAACTTCCTTCATTACACAAGTGAAGCCAAGGCTTGAAAATTTATGTCTCCAAGCCCTTTGCTTGAGTTGTGAGGGTTTATTTATAAAAAATGAGATGACTCTTCATATCCCTTTATGACCTTTGGACTTCCCTCATGAATCTTTGACTTCTTTTGTCTTTTCTTAACTAATGAATTTTCATATTTCACATTTAATTACTTGAACTTCCATTTACATTTATTTCAAAATATAATAAGGCAAAATCTTATATTACAGAAAAATGGGTAGATCCTAATAAAAACAACCTAATAAGACAAAGTAGACATTAATTTTGAGTTTTAGAAAACTCTACCTCAACAGCTTCAACTATGATCTTCAATCACATAGTGATGCCAAGCTTTGTATTGTGCAATGATATCCTCAAACTTTTCTAGGATGTTAGGCTGAAACAAGACTCTAGATTCCATCGCATTTGGGTAGACAATTTTGGAACTTGTTTGAGTTTCATTATTCAACAAGAACAACATAGTTTTTATTTTTTATTTCTGGTATCATCAGATTTTCTCTAAGCCTCAAAATTTGCAGGGAGGCTAGCACACATGTATTCCAGAATACCCATAAATTATTTTGGGAAATTCCACCTTGGAAATTTTTATTAAAATAATTAATTATTTTTCATGGATGCCTATGTCTAAACTTAGTAAATTAAAATAATTAAAGGGTATTAATAAAACTAGGCGTAAATTTTCTAGAAGAAGATAGAGATCGAGTCAATATGATCTGAGCCATTGATTAGAATTTAATTTGGGTCATTGATTACTCAACGAGAAGATTATATGGAGGAATTCGATGGGAATTTGGAACATACATCGAGTGAGAGATCAAGATTGATTTTTTCAAGAGAGCAGCCCAATAGTTGTCAGAGAGATCATTAAGGAGATTTCTTGTAGTGAGGGGAAGGGACAGTTTTTCAGTGGGAAAGTTTCTTGATCTAGGGATGCATTATAGAGGAGGTAGAGAGAGATCTAGAAGAGGCAACCCGAAGCCAAGCTAAGGTAGCGTAGAGCCTCAGAGGAGATTTGAACTTTGCTGGAGAGTCAAGTTCTAGAGCCAGAATCCAGGGTGTGAGACCGAAAGGGCAGAGAATCGAATTTCAAGAGGAAAATCGACTAGCAAGAAGGGTGATGCAAAGCCTAGTAGATGTGATGTTGAACTGCATAGGCTAACACATAGGCAGTGCAGAGGCAGTGTGGGGCTTACCATCCAGAGCCTAGATTAGTTTTTAATCTCTAGTTATAATGTGAGGTATTTCTCACTAATTTTTATGGGAGTCGGATTCTTTGTATCAAATAGACAATAAGGCATCTGAAGGTTGTATTCAAAAACTACTACATAATAATACAAACCCTCAGCTGCTACATTGGTTTTCCCGCATTGGGGTTTTCCAGGGACATTTGTACAAAAGAAACGGTGTCAATTTTGTGTATGTTTATTTCTTGTTGCTCAGATATTGTTTCTGCATATAATTTAATTAGTGAAGGATGTAGTCGTCTTTACTTCGATATTTACATTATAACACAGTAAATAACTTGCATGAATTAACAAGTAGGAGAAGTAATATCATTTTACTACAGTAGCGATTTGGGTCTTCAAATTTTCACATGGTATCAGAGTGCAGGTGAAGCAAGAGAGCAGACTGGAAGATTCTAGCATTGAAGAAAAGGAGGGAGATCAAAATGTTGTCTAGGAAGAAAATCGAAAAAAACCCTTCACCTGTAAAAAAAACCACCCTTGTTGCTACTTCTTTGCTATGATATTCTATTAGTCAAGAAATTGATCTCTTACATAGTCTGTTGACTCCCATCAACATGGAGACTCCACCTAATTGTTTTGGAGAATTTAGTACCTACGGATAAATAATAATTCCCTAGATAAGTAGTTGTATCTAGAACGACAGTTTAAAGTGTTTTAGACTTTTCCTATAAGAAATAGATAATATGAGAAAATGAGAATACCTACTTGTAGTTCCACTTTCATCTCGTCTCCTTTATATTGATCTTGTTGCTCCTTCTCATACTTAATACGCTTGAGAAGTATCTTGTAAACACAAAAACAAACAAAGAATCGATCAAAGCACACGATCTATTGAATATAAGTGAAAGAAATCAGATAAAATTCACACATATAAGCATTATGAAACAATACAAACATATGGGAGAAAGGTTCAAACACTTTATTAGAGAGAAGAAGGAATTACAACCATTGGTGTCTAATTAAAACCCATTCCTCCAGCTTGGATCCCATCCACATCACATCAAAAGCATGACAAACTTGTAGCATTACAATACTTGCTTCAAAGCCAAATCTCCTAACAACATTATCTCCTTAGAAGTCAACATAATCCAGCCCCTGATCACTTAGATGAGTGGTCACTTTATAGGAAGATGAAGGAGGTTTTGTCATAAATGGTGGCATTGAATGGCCTTCCATACTTAGAATCAGTTCCATGAAGGAAGGGATGAGAGGATAAGATGCACCTTAACTCATTCCTCATCCATTTTCGAGCTCATAGGAGTTGATAAGTGAGGGAACCTTCTAGATGACTCCAAAAGATAAGAATATTCCCCAAACCCTATGTGAATTTCACTCAGTCTCACCCAGCACAGGTGAAAGGAAGCCTAAGTGCTCTACAGAGCACCCTGGCAGTGGACTCAACTGCTTTGCAATGCACCTTTACAAGGGCTTACTTGAGCTGGTCCCTCTAGAGGCTATTTCTAGATGTCTTCAAGTCATGAAACTGTCTAAGAAGGAGGCATTCGAAGAGGTGACTTGTTTAGGGCATGTAGCAACTAAAATTAGGGTTTGATGAGCCCTAAAACACTAATCTAGATTATGGGGTTGATGTGCCCAAATGGATCTGTAATAGCTGCCCCCTAAAGCATGAATTTGGAAAAATGCCAATGTTGAATGAAATGCTTTGCGACGTGATGAGGAGGTATTGAAGTGGAACATGACTTGCATCAATTACAATACATATATTATGATATTTGATTTTACATGAATTGTTGAGGGAAGGCATACCCATGCTTAGCTTATAAACTTTCATTACATGTACATAAATAGTCATCTATAGATATAGACCCATGATCGGAATGACTATCAAAGTAAATCCATTGTACATATGATTTAGTAATCCTGAAATCACAGCTTGGATGGATGAAACTAGATCCAATGTCTTCTATCTCATTCAATCATTCTCTCGTATTAGTCTAACCATGTGAATATGTGATCTGAAGTCAAACATGGAAAACGCCATCTACTTACTAGCTAATGATGTAAGTTGTTAACAAATGCGAGATAAATCATTGATAATGATAATCATCCTCAATGTACTATAGTACATTCTGCATGGTGTGAATGGATGATTTGATGTCAAACACCATACAAATTCTTTCAGTAAAAGACCATTGATGTATACCTATCGCCAGAAGCGAGAAACCTGCCATTGATGCTTGCAAGCCTCAAGGTATTGGAAGGGTGTTTCCAAGTCAACTTCTTGGATAATATGCTGATTTCTACAAGAATCGACTCATCGTAGGAGGGCCTTGATGTATCCCACATCAACAACACGAAATGAGTGTAGTGATTTTAGGGATGGAATTTGACTAATGACACAAGGTTCAGGAATGGCGGTCATGAAAATGAAGGTTTATGGTATTGGAAAGGATGAATTTTAAATGAATGATTTCTCTTGAACATATTAGTGACAGTGAATGAACTGGAATCATGTTGATGCCTCTAAAATTGTTGCATCAACATCAGGGAAAACCACCTGGTCCGGACCTTAGTACATCTCCTTTTTCATTTGGTGTGGTGGCTCCGACTAGATGTAATGGGACTAGTTTCCCAGTGATATATGAGTTGATGGGTGATTGGTTTGTAATGTATAACAAGAGTGATAAGTGCTCTATTCTAAAGTGCAAATATATACAAAGATAACTAATCTATCCCGGGTATTCTTCTAACAATGCGATTCTTGATTGTTTCTATTAACAAACAAACATAAAGATGACTTATTGATAAATAGAAATAAGCATTCATATGATGATTACTTTGTCTAATTAATTAAACAAAGTAATAATTAAAACATTATCGTATTGATCATAATATATCACTGACATATATATTTAAAAGGTGACAATTCTGAAATGTTCAAAAGTGACAAGTTAAAGAATTGTTTTAGAAACATATACATATCAATAATAGCAAAATTGATAAATGTTAATTCACATAGAGAAACAAAGTGAAAACATAGATAATAGTACCGTATACATTTGGATCTCCTCTGATGTAAATCACATTCAAATTATGTTGGCATTATGGCACAGGTTTGGCAGGTTTGGTGTTATGGCATAGGTGTTGTCCTTGATGGCAACTCACTCTAGTGATAGATCTCAGTTCAGGGTCTCAAAATGAAAGAAAAATCATATATACGCAGGTTCACCTTAACGAAGCTGCATATACACATGGGTTGGACGTTCCCAAGGTGTGTATGCATATACACGCACTTTCATGCAAGGAAAAATGCGTACATGTGGGAGAATTTATTTTTGGTCCATGGTATTTAGTCCTTGGTATTTGAACCTATGGTTTTGGGCCATGGTATCTTGTCATAAGTGTTGATCCCAAGTATTGGGTCCATGGTATTGAATTGTTATGGTTTTTGGACCGTGGTATTGTGAAAGGCTTAAGGCTATAAAAAAGGAAGGAGATCATTTGGCAAGGCACTACCTGAATTATTGAATATCTGATAAAGTGCTAGATCCGGAATACAGTGATTGGATTATGGTGCAGATCTGGATCTGAATGAAGAAGGAACTTGAGCGCAAGGGAAGGATAATTTCTATTGATGGGTCAAAATCTTAAGGCTTGAATGATGGTATCTTTGTATGATTTTGAGCTGTTCTATGTGGCGCACGCTTGATCTATAAATCTGATAATCTGGGTTAACTAATATCTGAATGTTTGAAAGAATGAATTACCCTTTATAGATCTTTATGTAGGTTCAGTGAAGCAAAGCCGCGTATACACGCTGTTTTTGTAAGGCAAAGTCCTGTATACGCAGGTCAGTCTTGACACAAAAGCGTATACACACTGTTTTTATAAGAGAAAGTCGTGTATACATAGGTCAGTCTTGACACAGAAGTGTATGCACGCAGCTTTCTGAAGAGTGAAGTAGCGTACATCTCTTGATTTATGTTCTAGCTACTTCTGTTTATAGCTACAGTGTTCTGGGTTCAGAAGTGGGGTGTGGTTTCTGTTATTATGATCTGGGTACAGTTGTCAGATAAGTGTCTATTTTGATTAGTGAAAAGGTGTTTGTTTGATGCAGAAATTCTTAATGTTTGATTGATGTTATTAGTGGATCCAGTCTAAAAATTTATGAAACGTGGTCCCTGGAAGGAAGAGAAGGTTGTAGCCTTCTGCAGGTAGCAGCCTGCGTACTAGTATCTCAACTAGTACAAGAACAAAGGGGGTTGTAGCTCCCTTCCAAGAGAAGCTTGAAAACGAGAGAGGGTTGTAGCTCTCTGTAGGTAGCAGCCTGTGTACTGGTAAAGGACTGCACCAGTACAAGAATCATTATAAAAATAAGTTTCTAATTAAAAAGAAGATAGAGACAAATTGCAGCAGGTGGTTTTCACCCACATTGGGTTTCCACCTTATATCTTGTGTTCTTGTGTGTGGTTGTCTTCTAATCTGTTTTGATGTTCTTGGTAATTGTTTATATGATTTTGTTGCATAACTTAATGATCAACATCTATAGAATAAAGTAAATTATAAATTTGCATAGTATACGTGGGTTTCCTTATCTGAAGTTGCGTATATACGTGGGTTCATCTAACTGAAGTAGCGTATATGTTATGGGTTTGAAAAAGAAAATAATTGACCATATAATACTGATTCACCCCCACTCTCAGTATTATTTCCAACAATTGGTATCAGAGCGGGTCCTTCAAAAGAATCTTGATCACTTGAAGGAAGATCTATCATCATGAGCAACTAAGAGAGAGAAGAATCAATCAGGCCACCAATTTTTGATGGGACCAACTTTGTCTATTGGAAGGTAAGAGTCATAGCCTATCTTCAATCTCTTGGTACAGAAGTCTGGGATATCATAGATACAGGGTACACTTTTCCATCAGCAACTCCTATAGATCCGGTTGAGAAGAAGCAGTTTGAAACAAATGCAAAGGCTGTCAACACTTTATTAGGATGTCTATCTCAATCAGAATTCGTCAAGGTTATGCAGTATAAAACCACTAAAGAAATATGGGACAAGATTGTGCTGAGCTATGAAGGAGATGAGCAGGTAAAACGTGAAAAACTTCAAACCCTCAGAATTTAGTATGAAAATCTCAGGAAGTACAATGATGAAAGTGTGGCTAACTATTTCCTACGTGTAGATGAGATTGTTAATTGTATGAAAAACTTGGGTGAAGAAATAAAAGAAGCTGTTGCGGTTGAAAAAGTTCTAAGATATTTGTCCCGTAGGTTTGAATCTAAAGTTTCTGCAATAGAAGAAAAGGAGAATCTACAGAAAATTACCATGTCGCAGCTGCACGAAATTCTAACCACTTATGAAATGAGTAAAGGAGGACCATCAGACAAGAGAGAATTTGCATTCAAGGATTCAGGTAAAGGAGACTACTAGGATTCAGGACATATGTCAGAAGAAGAGGAAGAATCAAATTTTGTCAAGAACCTTCAACGGAGTGCTCGAAGAATCAGGGGTAAGTTACCCTTCAAATGCTATGCTTGTGGAAGAGTCGATCACTATGCTGCCAAGTGTACTCATAAAAATAAGCTTGACAAAGGTAAGAAACCTGTTAGATGGAACAAGAAACAGAATGTAAGTAAGAAAAGCTACTACACTCATGAAGACAGTGATGGACTCTCAAATAGTGATGAAGATGAATGAGGTAATAATTATAGACTTTTAATGGCTTTTGAAGATGATGATTTTATGGATGCTATAGATGAAGAAGGTCTTTATGAAAAGATTTCTAAACTCAAAATTTGTTTAGAAGAGAAAAATATGATTATTGATACTTTGCAATTTCAACTGGCTGAAAGGGAAAAACATCATGAAAAGTTAGAATGTGAAATTCTGGGACTTAGAAAAGAGATTGAGAAAACAAAAGCTCTTAATCTTAGATTTGTTAAAGGATCTGAAACTCTAGATGAGATTATCAATGTGCAATGTTCTCCTCTTATCAAGACAGGTCTGGGATATAATGAAGAAACATCTCAAGTGCATAAACTATCCAGATCCAAAAGTTATCTTGATGCAGAAAGGAGGAGTGAGCAAAGGCCAAATGGAGATCACCAGGTAAATCAGGGACCTTTTTGTTCAAGAATGAACAGAGATCACATAGTAAATTAGGGGCAATCTGCTTCAAGGATAAACAGAAGCTACAGTAGACCATAGGTAAACGATTCTCAATTTGCCTCAAGAATGAATGTCAATGAAAACTACAATCATTCGGTCCATAGGGTTGATAATCGTAGGAATTTCTTCAATGGCCAATGTTTCTCTTGTCACAACGTTGGACACAAAGCAGCTCAGTGTGTTGCCTACAAAACTATCATGACTAGAGAAACTCAAAAACAGAGGAGTATGACTGGGATCATGAAAAGGATCTACAATAACTTTTCTGCTCTTGAAAATGAAGTAGAATGTTCTATTTGTAATAATTTTGGACATGAATATTCTGAATGCAGGAGCAGGTTTCGACAAACAACTCAGAAGGAGCAAGCCTCAAATATCAAAGCATGGAGAATGAAAGAACCACAACCAGAAAGATGTGGTATAGCCTTATATGCGGAAGGGTAGGAAAATCAATGGTACATTGACAGTGGATGTTTGAAACATATGACAGGTGATAAAGAAAAAATTCAACCATATAGTGCCCTGGAGAAGGAGAAGAAGGTCTCATTTGGAAATGACATCCCTGCACTCATAAAATGTAAAGGTTATGTTCTTTTAAAAGAAAAGGTCAAAACAAGAAGTGTTATGTATGTTGATGGCTTAAAGCATAATCTATTAAGTGTCAGTTAGATGTGCAATCAAGGAACAGAGGTAATATTTCGATCAAATGGATGTAGTGTTTGTGATCTTGATACTGGAGAAACAATGATCAAAGGCATAAGAACTCCAAATAATTTATACATATTCAAAGAAGGACAAAAACAATGCTATCTGAGCAAGAATGATGAAAACTAGCTATGGCACCAGAGGTTGGGGCATCTAAGCTTCTCATAGATAAGGAAAGCATGAAAATACCAGGCAGTTCGTGGTCTTCCAGACATCAGAATTCCAGATAATACAATATGCAAATCATGTCAGTTTGGTAAGCAAACCAGAACTAACTTCCCTGAGAAGCAAGGATCAGCTAGCATGCCACTTGAGCTTGTCCATACTAATGTATGTGGTCCATCTAGGAAAAGGTCACCTCGAGAAGAAGAATACTTTATATTATTCATTGACGACTATTCAAGGATGGCTTGGATAGGATTTATGAAGAACAAAGATGAAGCCTTCGAAAAATTCAAATCCTTCAAAGCTTTGGTTGAAAACAAATTAGATCGCAAAATTAAATGCCTCAGATCTAATAGAGGTGGGGAATTTACCTCAAATGAATTTTTTGATTTTTGTGAAGAACATGGAATAAGAAGGGAATTCTCTACAACCAGGACTCCTCAGCAAAATGTAGTGGAAAGGATGAACAGAATGGTTCAACAAATGGCTCGTGTTATGCTTGATGAGTCTGGAACTCCCGCAACTTTCTGGGGTGAAGCTGCATTTGCTGCAGTTGTTATTCTCAACAAAACAAATGTCCAGTTGAACAGCACTCAAACCCCTCATGAGCTCTGGTATGGTGAGACTCCTTCGGTAAAATATTTCAAAATTTTTGGAAGCAAATGCTATATCAAAAATACTGATGAACATCTAGGAAAATTTGAACCTAGAGTAGATGAAGGCATTCTCCTTGGTTACTCTCCCCACAGCAAAGCATACAAGTGTTATAATAAAAGGCTTGGAAAAATTGTTGAAAGTATTGATGTAGTGGTTGATGAAGAAGAAAACACTCCTAGGTAGGTAAGATCTGAAGAT